>VOPJ01005174.1:0-85049 GCA_014673585.1 Semibalanus balanoides | reverse complement strand
CG
The DNA here is from genome assembly GCA_014673585.1 of Semibalanus balanoides. Taxonomy (NCBI): domain Eukaryota; kingdom Metazoa; phylum Arthropoda; class Thecostraca; order Balanomorpha; family Balanidae; genus Semibalanus; species Semibalanus balanoides. Next base: position 85,047 of record VOPJ01005174.1, on the reverse strand, counting down.
CGCCATACCATGGCTGCTGGGTAGTGAGGGCAGGCCACCGGGGCCGAATAGCGCCGCCGCCTGCGCCGCTTGTGCCGCCTGCGCCGCCTGTGCCGCCGCCGCCGGGTGACCCAGCGCCATGTAGTGTAGCGGGTTCAGGTGGGGTGGCGGGTTGTAGCCGTTTGACAGCAGCGGAGATTTGTCGACGCCGTGGTCTGGGGACAGATGACAGTCAGATGATGACAGATGACAGATCAGATGAGTCAGATGACAGATGACAGTCTTACTTCAGAAGGTAACAGCAGTATGTGTGGAACTGGACAGTCGGTACCAGGTTATCATAGAGTACAGTAATATCAACTGGTAACTGACAACGTGCGATCGAGAGGGGAAGAATGGCTGGTATAGAAGATATGAGACTTGTTAAAACTGGAAAGAATCATGCATAGCTGTCAACTTAAATTAAAAGGACACTGCCACCTTCCCAAAAGTTCTCAAATGTACGCCGCTTGTGGTGCAAAATATGAAGTAATTGCTGTCGAACACGATTATGACATTTGTTTCTCACAAACAGCGCTCAATTTCATAAAAAAATAAGTTTTAATAATTGGGCTGATGACGTCATATGAAGGAATTTCGGGAATAGAGAAAACCTTCTCGCTGCCATATGCACGGCTAATGTATGGCCAAATGTAACAAGTCGACTATCACTCAACATAGTAGAGTAGACGTCACGGATCAGGGTCCCCGTTCAATACACTCGGACTGGAAAGTTACAGGATTTTAAAACCCAAACTCAAATTTATTAATTAGAATTCGACCTCTGATTGTTTTAACTTATTACTATACATAATTGCAATGCTAGCACGAATGCTATTTCACTCAATATAATGATTAAAGTCGCAGCTGTCCCTTTAACTTACGTACCACAAGTTCATCAGCTTCAAACAATTTCATGGTGACTTTGTTGGTCCGCCAACTTTGTCAGTTGTTGTTTATTTATTCCTAAGTTAGGAGGACTGCCATCCAAAACTTGCGCCATAACGAACACGTAGTAAGTTCTATGAAATATATTTCAAAATTTTATCTACATAACGATCCAAGCACCCAGCTGCTGCTTGCACACTCAGTCGCGCATCTCGACAACACCTATCAAGTGACCTCAGTGATCTGTCCTGAGTGTAGTCATTGCGTATGCGACAGCGGGGCGCCGTTCGGTCGAGTTGCAATTTCCGGAAGAAGACTCGGAGCACCGACTCGATACAGAATTATATCATTTTTTATTGAAGGGACGCTGTAGGTGTCAACTATTCATCACCAGTCACGGGCACATCCGAATCGAACAGTCGCCAAATCGGCACCCGATATATAATTGTAGTACGAATACAACTTTAGTCATTGCTTCAATCATTATGCTGTATATTAGCATTTTAAGGCAATGCTGACTATTGAACTGGATTACTGTGTTGCTGCAATAATATATCAGTATCGCCGTTTTATACATGACTTGCTCCAGACTCCATTCAAGATCACGACCTGTGTGTCATACAACCATGGCTGTACTGATAAACATGTATTGCAACAATTCCTTGCACCGACCATTATCCATGGATACAAATAATAAAGGCCCCTTCTTCCTATGAAAACGTGTCCCTTCCTCCTGTGTAAGCTTAGCTCCCTTCTTCATAGTCCCCGTCCTAGCAGTGTGGAGCGATTCAGACTGAAACCGAGCCTATACTTACATCTCTCCCGCCCAACCAGATTAAACACAATAGGGAAATGACACTGAGACCACGCTACAGCGCAATTCAATCAGATTTTACGGCGCCCACCTCAATAAAAATGTGTCATTGCATACGCCCCTGGACGACAAACATAAACGGACTTGATTGTTCTATTAATTCCTCTAAGTTTGCTTCAAGACGGAAAGGCATCTCGTAAAAAGGCAAGCAGATGTGAGCAGTAAAATCTAAACGCTGATTGAATTCTTTGCTGGTGAAATACGGAAACGAAGTCTGGAGATTGCCCCGCGGGCGGATACTATCCAGTGTCCAGGGATCGTCAGCGGATTCTATCCATGATGTCCAGGGATCGTCAGTGTAGCTAGCTGGCCGTGAGTTAAGTCTGCTTGTGATCTCTCAATGGTAGAGTAAAGTGACGGTTAGAGCGGAGGTCAATGCTTGTCGTACCGACCCGACCGGATCTTAATTAGTAATCTTTATGTAGGTAGTATTCAGGGCAACTTGCGCCCCTCCTTCTCCTCCAATCCATTATCTCGTGTCCCCTTCCCCTCCTCGCCTCCCCCTCTCTCTCTCTCTCTCTCTTCTCTTCTCTATATTCTCACTCTCTCTCTCTCTCTCTCTCTCTCTCTCTCTCTCTCTCTCTCTCTCTCTCTCTCTCTCTCTCTCTTTTCCTATCATTTTGTTTTCTCTCTCTCTCTTGCACTCTCTTCCTTCTCAATATCTCTCTTAATCTCCCTTTCTCACGCCCCTCTCTTCCGTTTGTTCCACCTTCTCCCATTCCCCTTCCGCCCTCTTCCTCATATACACGTCACATCCTCTCCCAGCAATCGTACTCATCCATTTCATTCACGCGGTCGTCGTTTCCCCTTCAGAACGTCACTCCCTCCGACTTCTACCCACCAACCCTCTGCCCTCTTCCCTGCCCTCTCCCAATCTCACTCGCCGTCACCCGACGGAGACGTAAAAATTCCTGCCGGCGCTCCTGGCCAGATGAAAATCTCACCCCTCGCCGGCGGCTTTCAGCGCGGTGGCACTTTTAATCCGTCCCGATCTCATTTAGCACTAGGTCTTCGTTTTTATTACTCGGAACGTATGGAGGTTTAACTCTATTCCGATTTTTATTAGATTTGGGCCATATTAAAGGCGGTAAGGCACGTCGTTATGCGCGACCCAAATGTGCAGCGGCCGCGGCTAGGCACAATGGCAGGCGGCGCCCAGCCAACTATTCCCGGAAATGAACCAGCTCGGTGGAGCGTCGCAGCCATGACCGGCGCCCAGTCGCTCAGGAAGCACTCAGCCAGTGGAGCAGTCGCCAGCACCGGCTGATCGAACACGCCCTAATCGAAATGCAGCCTTTTCACAGCGACAATTTAGCGACAAATGTACAGCTATTTTTCTGCGGCTAAAGTGGGTTGAAGTAGCCTTTAAGCATCCGAAAATGACCTTTCGCTGCCATTCCAATTCTCAATAATGGTGGCTAAGTGTGGTCGTCCAGCCGCATAGATTTGACTCCGGATATTCGTTCTTTCTGCTCGGGGCAATTGTCAGTAATAGAATCGCCAGCCAAGCTGTTCAATTTCTTCATTCAGGTCAGTATCAGCTCGTCGATCGAACGTTCTTCGACCGCAGAGCTAGAATTATACTGTGATAAGCGATTCAGGCCGGAACGCATTAAAAGTGGACTGTCGACCGCGACTTTACTTTTAAATCAATTGTGGAAGATCAATAGCGTTATGATGTTTTAGTAATATTGACAATGTATTGCAACGCCGCTGCTATTCTTACTGTATTTTTATACCATGCGCTTGTATAATGGAATATTCATTTTGATATTGAGAGGAAAATTAAGCAGAAAAAAGGGAAAAGCTCACCACCATCCGTCCATCTGTCTGTTCTGCCATCTGGTGGAATCTGATCCCTGATATGTCCGTTACCAGCGCAGTATGGATCTGTGTGTCCATCTGTGTTGTACGTCTGTGGTTCGCTCACCTCTGATGTGGCCGTTCTCGAAGTAGTCTCCGCCGTTCTCCATGCGGGCGTGCTTCAGCTTCATCAGCGCGTCCGGTGAGTGTGTCATCGCGAACCCGGGAGCTCGCTTAGGCGGCCGGCCCGGTCTGCAACAGACGAGAATAGCGGCTCAGTGAGCGCAGAGAACGCAACAGAACGGCGGTCCAGTCAACACAGAGACTAACACAGAACGGCGGTCCAGTCAGCACAGAGAACGGACCAGAACGGCGGTCCAGTCAGCACAGAGAACGCAACAGAACGGTGGTCCAGTCATCTGACAGACTTACACAGGACGGTGGTCCAGTCAGCGCAGAGAACGGACTGGAACGGTGGTCCAGTCAGCACAGAGAACGCAACAGAACGGCGGTCCAGTCAGCACAGAGACTAACACAGAACGGTGGTCCAGTCAGCACAGAGACTAACATAGAACGGTGGTCCAGTCAGCACAGAGACTAACATAGAACGGTGGTCCAGTCAGCACAGAGACTAACACAGAACGGTGGTCCAGTCAGCGCAGAGAACGGACCAGAACGGTGGTCCAGTCAGCACAGAGAACGCAACAGAACGGTGGTTCAGTCAGCACAGAGAACGGACCAGAACGGTGGTCCAGTCATCACACAGACTACACTCAGAAGTAGAACAGTGGTCCAGTCATCACAGAGAACGGACCAGAACGGTGGTCCAGTCACCACAGAGAACGGACCAGAACGGTGACAGGAGAAGAAGGGTAAACGTACTGGGGCGGCGGTCGGTGCCGGAACCTCATGCTGCTCTTAACCTCGCACTCAGAGCATGGTCGGATCGGCTCTCTATCAGTGTCAACATCACATAGGACATGTCGGCCCCTCCGACCAGCTGCAGCGGCAGGATGTTCCAGACGCGAGGTGGCGCTATTACAGGCGGTGCACAGTGCACGCAGTGGTGCACTGCACGGTTACATGCTGCTGCCAGCTCGGGAGGAGCGTGGTGTCCGGTGAGCGGCGCCCATTACTCAGACGGCCGCCAGCCGGAGATTTATGGCAGCCGCCGTAACCGCATGGTGGTTATCGATATTTATGGATTCCGGTTGGTGGATGGATCATCGCGCGGCACACAATCCCAGATGACTGGAAGTTGTTCCCAGCGGATTATGTTTTGAAAGTAAGGCATGCGAGAAGCGACAGAAATAAACTCGTTGTGTTTTGAAGCCGATAGCATTTGTGCAGGACAAGCCGCGCCCACGTGCGAACACCAATTAGATGAATTTTCAACGTCGGTATACTTCAGAAACTAATTGAATTCCACGCCCCATAATCACTCATTCGCACCTAGCAAATTAAGTCGAGCAGTCCGTCAGTCCACGGATCGGTCTGGCGCACAGCACCACGGAAGAAAGCCGCCCCTCATTTTTGGATGAAGCATTTGCAGCGAGACGAGCTCGACCGGCACATCGCTGCGCCGCATTAAATCGTGCCCGGCCGAGCTGTAATAACTCGAGCTGTTTACCAGCGGGACAGTTAATCTGCCGACGGCGGGAGTGCGCCGTTTATGTCACGCCTGTGCCATTATTGTCGCCGCCGCACAAGACGCGCCGGCCGGGCGGCCACCCCCTACCGCGCGCCACCTCCGCCGCCGCCGCCGCCGCCCCTGCCGCCGTTGCTGAGCGCGGCGCGGCAGTGCGGCAGTACCGGCGCGCTAAGTGCGCCGTGTTCCCCGCCGTGCCGTTTGTCAGCAATACCTATAAACCAATCATCTCCTCAAACATGCATGACTTAGGTAATTGGGAGTAGGTGTAATTGCTCAGCGGGTTTACCGGCGCCCTGACGAGCCGCAATAACGGCCAGTAGAGATGGACGGCCTGCCTGGGCGCCGCTGACTTCCATCCGAGAAATCTGTTTGTTTCAGCCGCTTCCATCGCGTTTAAATGCCAGACCACTCCTCACATAACTCTTCCGAACCCATTACCGATTCCATCCCTGCATTGCTATAACTAGAATCATTGAAAGAATGCCCTTCGGATTCCTATTGTAAGGTGTATGCGTTACGATAATTGTGACTCATATATCAGCTATTTACGACGGAGACCACGATTTTAACGAGAAGCTATTATATTTTTGCATTAAAGACGAACGATAAAATCCAATAATGATGACACCAAAGAGGGGAGGCCTTGGGTAATGGTTGGGGTCGGAAGCGGGCGGCCGACGCGCGTCGACCCAGCCAGGCCCGGCCCGGCCCGGCCCGGCCCGGCCCGGTGACTCCGGTGCACGCTCAGTTAATTAGCATGTGCTGACGGGGCCCAGTCGTGTTGAGTCCCCCACCGGAACAGGGCTTCTATTCGCAGTCACTGCCTCTGCAGCGCGGGTATCGAGCCTATCCGGGGACACATACTGAGTAGCTGAGCACGGGTCTCTCTTGAACGCGGGCCGTGACCTCCGAAACACGGTCCGTGACGCCGGAACATGAACTGTGACCGTCTGAACACCCGGGTCATGACCGTCTGAGCACGGCCCGTGCCTACCTGAGCACGGCCCGTGTCCACCTGAGCACGGCCCGTGACGCCGGAACTCGCTCTGATGTAGCGCTAATGCAGTGGTAATGGGTACCGATGACCGGTCTCGTTAGTCTAGTGAGCGGCCGGGAAATGTTCACCGATAATGGTACTGACGGGCTGCGTGGTGTGGGTCCACTGCCGTACTGGTCCTGCTAGTCAATACAACACCACCACAGGGCACAGCCCCGCTGTCACAACACTACCACAGTCCCGCCGTCACAACACTACCACAGCCCCGCCGTCACATCATCTGCTACTGCCCTGCCGTCACAACACTACCATAGTCCCGCCGTCACATCACCTGCTTACTGCCCCGCCGTCACAGCACTACCACAGCCCCGGCCGTCACAACACTACCACAGCCCCGCCGTCACAACACTACCACAGCCCCGCCTTCACAACACTACCACAGCCCCGCCGTCATATAACACCTACCACAGCTCCGCCGTCACAGCACTACCACAGCCCCGCCGTCAAAACACTACCACAGCCCGGCCGTCACAACACTACCACTGCCCCGCCGCCACAACACTACCACAGCCCGGCCGTCACAGCACTACCACAGCCCCGGCTGTCACAATCACCTGCTCCTGCCCCGTTGATGCACAGAGAGCTGTCACTGCCAGAGACTTCACCGGGCGTCTGGCTAAGAAGAGGTCAATTGACTCCCTCGGCACTGTAATGGTGTTCTGACGGGAATGGTGGCGATATTATGGTGGATATATAATTGGATCAAGGTGTATCTGAAGGAGATTTCCGATTCCTGTGGAGTGCTGACGGATGATTTGTGGGACCCCAAAAGGCTTGTACGGCTCATTCTGACCAACAATAGCCCAAATTAGTATTCGCTCCGCCACCACTGGAACACGGATAGAACTTGTCCTTCGCCACTTAAATTTCAATATTATGCCAATGCATTATGATAGTGAGCGCATTGCGTGCCAAACGACTATGCCGTCCCATGTGTCTAAGTACTTTTGACCGGTGACGCAGACCTTGCAATTACACCGGATCGGAATGATGTACCGCGCACGAGGAACAGATGCACCCACGGTCAGTGCGCAGTGCAACACACACCTGTGAGCACCGTCTCTGTGCCGCGTGCGTCCGTGTTCACTCGCACTACCCCTCAGGCCATGCACTCATCATTGTAGAACACGCATTCTCGAATACAGTCAGCCAGGACCCGGCGAGCGGAGTGCCACGCAGCCAGCATGTGACTGACAGTGAACAGAAACAGAACAGAACAGAACAGAACAGAACAGAGTGCAGGGCCCGGCAGCGTCCCATGTGATCCCCGCTGCACCGGTGCCAAACGCGCCACGAGCTGTCACGGTGCCACGTGTCGTGCCGCACGGAGAGCCCCCTGCACCTCGGCACGAGCCGGCAGATGGCGCGAGACTCAGTTAATGGCGCCATCGTCCCGGCGGCCTTATCATTTCACAGCAAACTTGTTCCTCAGTCGTATTAAAACAATAAAAGCATCGTAAGTGCGCGTTAAAACGGCTTTATTGAAGCCGTTCGGGCGAAATAAGTGCAGTTTCAGCGACAGGATGTCTTCACGCTGGCTTGTCATGTACCTTAAACCTCTGCTATTTAAGATAAGGATTAAACGCTCCCGCTCCGGCCAAAGCAATGTAAACAAGCTCTTCGGCGGCGGAGAGGAAGCTGCCAGCTATGCTCGTCTTCCAACAGTCGGCGGCGGGTACCTGGCGGCCTCTCATCAGATCTAACAAGACCAGTCGTAAATCCGACCGGAATCCGGCTTGTTGAGCCATTTCGGCAGCTCTGTGGGGCCCATTCGACACTAAATGAACGAAAGAGGTGCGTCCAGGCTATCCCAAAACGATGTCATACAAAAACCTCCTGGGACCGTGGCGACTTTATGATGGCTTTTTCGTACCCTCCGCCTATTACCAGCAGGTCTGCGAGTAATAAAACGGACGTCCGTTTCTGGGGTAAAAAGTCTTCTGTGAGCTTTTGGGGAGCCATCCTGGAGGACCAGTAAAGTAACGCATATGTCGTAAAGCAGGAAAAACACATCCACTACTGGTCACTCTACCTCTCGGAGAAGATCGGAAATTCCCGTGGTGTGAACAAGCCGAACACTGCGACGGAATGCCAGCGGGGCCAGCGGGGAGGCTGTGTTTCGCTCCCAGAGAAGACCTACAGCGGCGACACCCGCGGCGGGCACGCGACGTCACTTAGGTCTCCAGCCGGCGACTCAGGTGGCTCACATCCCCTGGTTCAATCACTAGAGCGACTGGCTTCAGGTTATGGATGAGTATCGAAATGTCGGCTCGGTGCGGTCTATCTGGTCCCGTCTATTTCCTGTTTTCCCGTCAACGAAGTTGATGCTGCCATGTCAGCCCTCTCTCCTCCCTCCCCACCCAGCCCTGGCATTCGTCAGCGTTTATTATGTTTGAGCCTGATGCGTCAAATCATCAATAAATTCCGCTCCGGTTGCGAGCGTGCCGGCGTCTGTTTACCCAGCGGTGACGACTGTGACGGCTGCGGCGACCAGCGGCGCGCCGTGCCCCGGTCTCACCCGGCGGGCGGCAGCTCCTGTTGATGCTTCCGTGTCTCCTCTAACTAATGAGAGGAGACCCGGATTGTGGCCAGCCCCGGGACGTACCCCGTCCCTGCCAGCCCTCTGTGCTCGAGAGTCGCTTGCGGTCGGTGGCGGTGGCGGCAGCGGTAAGGATCGATCGAGTCTGGCAGGAGGGAGGGGGAGGGGGTCTCAGCAGCCACTGTTTGCCGGTATGACGCGCTGGTGTGCGTGTAGCTGACAATTAGGACCATTTGTCATGATCCGACACCGGGTAACGCTGTGTTTTCTCATGACCTCTGCGGCTGGGGAGCAGACAAGTAAATCTGTGGCTGGTGTGAAAATCTGTGGGAAGAACTTCTTCCTGTACCACCCACTGATGCAAATGATTAGCCTGCTTAGTTTGGGCATGCATCTGAACAGCTGAACTTATTCTATTGACGAGAGAAGTTCCGTTACGTAAGGTCCATTGGCTGCAGGACGCCGTCAATGTATGGGCGTATCAGACCTCGATCGGGTGGGTCCGGCCAGCTCACCGCACCACACAGCAGCCACTAAGTCACCCAGACGTCCCCAGCCGCCGAACCCACCCTCTCCATTTCCAAATTGGTTTCCGACGATATTTCTGGCTCCTTTCGAGGGCCTTTCATTAATGCACTCGATGAGGAATATAATTCAGTCCATCCTTTGTCCGAGTGTAAAGGGTAGCCGCACAAAAAACATATTGCGGTGGCCGTGCCGCAGGTTTTATAACATTGAGCTGTTCCGTCCGGCACATTAAATTACACGCCCGAATTGCGTTCCTGATAAAATTACGCATTCCGAAAAGGGGAAGAAACTGTGTGGCGGTGGCGGCGCAGTGACCAGCTGCTGTCCACCGTGGATCCGATGTTCTGAGAGGGACCGCGGGGGACAGAGGGACAGGCAGAGGGGCGGCACGGACCGGACCCTGTCGGACCTAATTAGGGTACTCTGTGACATTGGAGCGGCAAGCTTCGCTGTCCACCTGCCTCCACATCGCTAGAAGATCGGCCGAACACTGTGCCGGCGGCCCTACCACCTCAGCGGCGGCAGACCAGCCGAGAAAAAAACCCACAGGAAATGGGTTTGTCAGGCGCTGTTATTGCTTCCCGGGCGCACCAACCGCTGTGAGGTGTCAGATTACTGACCCGTTGGGTTTGACTCTAGTGACGTCACTGGAGACGTGACGTCATCAGCATCCAGGACGCCACGGCGTCAGTTGGAGACAGCTCGTCTTCGAATCGCGATAGTGGAACAAAAGTGAACATGGTGGAAGCAATTCACACGGTTAAAATTCATCACCATGTAAGGTGAGGTATTCACCGTGATATAGGTGCACTTGAAGCAATTCAAATCAACTCGCTTATGTGAGAAAGAGTACATAAACAGCAGAATAAAATTCCGCCGGATGTTAATTGCCAAGTAAATATGTCTTGCATGCATGAAGGATATCACATAATTACTCGACATGACTGCTAACAAATAGCTGCTGTAATCATATCCAATTCACCTCATTTATCCGCGCAGTGTTGTATGTTTCTCGCCCTCGAACCTCGCCCCCTCCTCCGCGTACCTCCATCGAGGAGGGTCGTGAGTAGGGACGTGCCACAGACTGCCTGCCGCTCCATCAGAGAGGGAGTGACTCGTCCAGGCCTGAGATGACCGTCGGTGACGTACCGGCGATTCCAGCCCCACCCTGGCCATTCCGACCCCGCCGATACCGCCGTCGCGTCGCGCCACCTAAACCGCACAAATACGCCCCGAGGAATTTAATTTTTCCTGTAATTCGCCGATTTGTAACCGGACAGAGGCGGATGGCCGGCCGCGCGGCGGTGGTACGCGGCGAGATAGGAGGTGACCGTGTCCGTGTAGGTGTGCGTGTGTGTGTGTGTGTGTGTGCCCGTCGTGCCACTCGGGACGGTCGCCGTCTGTCTGTCCCGGGATGACACCCCTCCTGTGTGTATGCTTTCCCGTGTTTCATGCTGTGGGGTGGGCGGCAGTGCTTCAGACGGTTCAGTCGGCTGGGCCAGGCGGCGTCGGTCTTGATGTATTCGTCTGTTTATCAGCGCACAGCGGGTTGCCTGCCTGTCTGTCCGTCTGTCTGTCTGACTGACTGTAATTGTACGGATTGCTGATTAGGGGCCCCGGCAGTCGTCCGTCATCACCCCCAGCCAATCAGGGGGCCGGAGGGGGCGGGGGGGGCGCCTCGTGCCTTGTCGCGTGCCCCGGGGGAGCAGAGGCGGGCGCTCACATCTGATGACGCATTCAAATGTGTCGCCCGCATTCAGGCAGTCACTCATTTGATGCTACATTACAAAGGTGGTGGGCCCAAAGGGTGATAGGGAAGAGAGGGGAGCGGAGAGAGGACAATGGCAAACTAAAGAGTGGTAGACAGACAGTCACAGATATAGAGCTGAGCGAGAGCCAGAGGGAGAAAAAAGAGCGAAGAGAGCGAGAGAGCGAGAGAGCGAGAGATACTCATATATTTATTAAAAAACGAAAAATGTGATATAAAATGAGTAAATAAATATAGAAGGAAGGCATGAAAGACAGGGTTAAAAGAAAGAAAGATGAGATGAAACAACGTAAAAGGGGTCAATAGACAAAAGATACCTTTTGAAGAAGATTTCAATCGACGAGATTCGTCTCTACCGCTCCACAGTGGCCACTCCACTGTCCGTCTGTCAAACCGTCTGGCACTGTGACTGGAGCCGACACCCCCCCCCCCTCCAGCCGACACCGCTCTCTGCGCTCTCTTCCGTTAGCTACACCCGAGCCGTCAAGGCGCTAAGTGATCTTTTGTGCGGCATAGTACACTGTGAATTTCTGCGTTTTAGTCGTATCGGGCGGCGGCATCTGAGCTGTGAAGTGGCCTGGAAACAGGAGCAGGACCGATACGACCCGACGGACCGGAGACCGGTGGCAGGGGGGGGGGGGACGCACCGGGACCCTCTGACAGAGGCTGACACCCCGGATAACCGGCAGGCCGGTTATCGGACTGGCTGAACGCTGGGCAGATGGGCCTGCTGGAGCGTCGCCGTGGAGCGATCCGCGGGCGCAGCGGCGCCAGGCGTCGAGCCGGTTAACATCCGTCCCCGCTAAAAACTAACATTTGTTTGGCGTTGTGTTGTCTGATTGTGATCCACAGCCAGACGGAGGGTGGCGTAACCAGTTCAGCGACGAAATGACACGGTGTGGGGGCCGGGTGCAGCGCGTTATTTTCGACACCGCTGCGCTTGAATCGTCGCAGGGCGCCGCGCCGCGCCGCGCTGCGCCGGGCTCGCCACCCGTGACTGGCCCTCAGCAGGGCCGGTCCGCCCCGCCCCAGCCTTTAGCGCCCCAGCCTCATTATGCACCTTATCGCACGACAGTGCGGTTTCACAGAAACACCAGATGGAGAATAACTCAAACGCTTTTTGTCGGCGGTGCGCGGGGCGGTCTTTTTAATCGTCCGCGCTGTCAATCGGGCACGGACGGCTTTGTTCGATGTCCCGAGCGTCGCCTGGTGGCCGGCTTATGAAACGAAAATCGCCCTTTTTATCTGTCATTTCGCATCTCATGACGCTTTGTGACTGCTCAATGGCTGCAATACAGCTGGATCGGCCGAAACAAAGGCATATGATTCGACACAAGGACTCGACTACGGCGCGGCGGCGGCGGCGGCGGCGGTGGCGGCGGCGGTGGCGGCGGCGGAGGTGCCTCGCTGGCTCTCTCCCGAGAGAGGGAGGCCGCCACGGCCCCAGCTCGAGGTGAGCTGAAGCCGCTGCTCTCTAGGTGGTACGGTGGCGAGCACCTCATTAGGCATGCTAATTTATGTTACCGTTTACCCTTGATAGAGCTATCAAGTGCGATGAAAAGCATGGATTCCAACAGGATATGACCCTTTCCAAGCACTGTGACATACTGTGTGACGTTTTATTTTAGGAGGGCCCTGCGAAGCGTAACATAATTTGCATCGCTTTGAATGAGCTGCTCCGGCTGGGCCGCAGCTCTGTGGTAAAGGTTCCCCGAGGTCACGGATGTCTGTAGGTCGCTTTGGTGCGCCGCCACACTCAGTCAGCGGTAGACTCAATGCCACCTTGATAGGCCTGCCGCTACCTCCGCACAACACAGCCATTATAAAGACACTGTTAATTTATACTTTTTGCTGCTCAGAATGCTTTCAAACGCATTCGGGTTTGCATAGATAAGATCGGGAAATGGTCAGCGGCAAAAACGCAGGCTATATCTCTCTCTAACGCGCTGATCTCAGGCAGGCTATGCTAATGAGGTATTCAGTTTTAGGGCTTTCTTCCATTTTCTGTTTCATTGTGCAAAAAACGTGACTAACCCGTGTCTCTTCCGTGTGATGGAGGCCACCATGGCAGGTAACACAAAGCTGTGTCAATAGCTTAACCAGCCAAACACCCCTTTGGTTCTGTGACAGCCCCACATTAGACGAATAATTGATTAACGCTTATCCGGCTCCGTTTTTCTCCACCATGAGTGGGCCTCGTGCGAGGTGGCACCCACGAATCGTAATTTATCTGTCTCCACAAAAACCGATCAGAGCTGACAAAAACGCGCTGGCCGCCGAGTGGTGCGGCTTTGTACCGCTGCCGTGACGCTCGCCTTATCACCAGCTCTGTTTACATTTTTAACACTGCAACGTGCGCGCCCCGCAGATAGGAAAAATCGATAGATATGCATGGCAAAAAGGTCCGATTGCATTGGCAGTGACGGCTGCCAGCTGAGAGCGCTGAGTGCCGGTGTGGGTGGACGGTGGTGGGTGGCTGACGGGCGCTAACTAACCAGACCAGACCAGACCAGACCAGACCAGACCAGACCAGACCAGACCAGACCAGACCAGACCAGACCAGACCAGACCAGACCAGACCAGACCAGACCAGACCAGACCAGACCAGACCAGACCAGACGCTGTCTGAGACGCTGTCGAGCTGCTGTGGTAGGCTCAGGGCGGACTGACCAAACACCACGGGCCGCCACTGGTCCACTTCAGACAATGGATACATCTATTGTCAAATGCGGCCAGACCTGACCCTGTTAAATTGACGGAGCAGCATTTCAAACTGACCTGGATGCATTTTAAGTGGTGGAGAACTGCATCAAAATACAGCTTCAAAAGGCTATCGGTAACTGCATTCCCCAATGAACCTGCAACATACCTCTTATTTACCTAAAAAAGTGAGTGATAAAAATACGAGAACCTTATCGTTCAAACATCACGTGGCATCAGTCCCTCCCATACCATCCATCACCAGCCTTTGGACGTCACCAGCACCTCAGATGACTCCTCTGACGTCACGTCATGTAACGTCACGTGACGCGTCGTCCCCGTCCCGTCTCACTAAACGGCGCGGTCGGCCGGGGGCGATTTTTCAGCGATTATGCGCGTCGCTCGGTGTGTCGGTGAGTGGCAGCGGCAGATGGTGGCGGATCAGTCCTCTGGGGACTACCGAGTCTTTTGTGCGCGTGAGAAACGCGGCGTGGAGTGCGGCGCGTTCGTCGCCAACCGCGCTAGTTTTGCCGCGTCTTGCTGGGAGCGCTCGGAGGCGATCCGCCGGGACGCCCCGTGCTGATAAATAGCCGTTTGCGTCAAATATGTAATCAGACCGGGTTTGGTGGCCCTGAAGAGTTTTTAGGAGTTGGTCCCGTTTCTAAATGAGCTTAAATTGTGATGAATTGTCGTTTATTCCGGCTGGGTCCCTTCGTCCAGGTATGCGTTTTGGGGGACCCGCGATATTAATTACTCCTGCGGGAGTTTTTGTTCATCGAATCGGGCTAGATTCTGTCCGTAAATTTCAACAATATTGCCGTAATTGCCTGTGAGCTGGAGTTCATCCGAGAGTCCTGTCCGAAGGGACTGAGGACGGACCTTACAACGCAGAGGGCAGGGACCGGAATCGGGTCGGGTTGTACGGCGCCGGACGCCCCTGAAGTTGGTGTGAAGGATCAAAGCCGGCTCCCCACCCGCAGCGCCCCACGGGAGAATCGCTTACCACTCGAGCTGCCGGCTCGAAATGGCAGCTCCAGCCCACTGCCTCAATGATTTAGCGCTAATTCTGCAGACCATGTCGAGTTTGTCGCCGCACACTTAGCCAGAATGAGTGGGGCAGAGCCGGCCTCGTTAGGAACAGGCAGCGCAATCATAAGGTTTGGGTAAAATGATTGTCAGCGGAAGTCAAACCTCTGATACATGGACCATGGCTGCATGACCAAAATGTTATTTAATGAGTTTTTATAAAAAAATACATTTGTTATCGTTTTGAGTAAGTATTCCGCCACCATTACAAAATTGTCGTTCAATTTAATTAACTTTCGAAGTCGATCAAAATTTAATTAGCTTTTCGGAAGAACTCGGCGTCAGAATCAGACACAAGTTTGTATTATGCTGCAAGTCCTATAACCATCATCGTATTGACTACCGTTACGAAAAGCCCCAGTACACTATAGTTCAGCTTCCGAGCCGGACCTGCACCTACCACCCGCTCTCTCCCCAGCTCTCTATAGACCGCGGTGTAGCAGCCAGAGCAGCACGTTTCTGCGAATGGCCACTGCGCACTGATCAGAAGAAGCGCGCCTGTGTTTGTTTTCATCCCGGACAAGTGGCCGGCGCTCCGGAGACGTAATTAAGCATCATTTATTCAGAGAAAATATGACCGAGGAGGTGAAGTGGGCACGTTTGAAGTTGTTTGAGCGCCGCGGCCGGTGTTTTGGTGCGGAATCCGCGCAATCTGCCGCGTTCTGACGAGAGATGCCCGGAGTTGATGCAACTCAATTAAAACAGCGTCCCTTGTTGCTTACGGTCTGAGGTTATATGGTAGCATGTGTATGCTCACTAGAAGGTGTTAGAGCTATTGCGATTACATGCTGCTTCCACCGGTGTCGATTTGTATACTTTTGGGTTTGGGGACGGGGGGGGCTTCCCAATTATTTCAAATTTTAACATTAGGCCTATGGTGTTGCATGGTCGGAATTAAATTAGAACATATTAAGTTAGCATTAGAGCCCCCCCAATCATTACAGCAGTTGACATCGCTTGCTGCTACATTGTTTCAACCATTGACACTTAAATACTAACTTGAATTCTTACACGAGTCAACTAATAGGTACTAATTACAAGTTAGATACGACCACACTTAATACAATTTCTGAATTTATGTAGCGTCGTTAAAGCATTTAATGCTTTTAAATGATAACCATACGTATTCAAATAATAATAATAACCAAATCAAAATTCAACTTGAACACTATTTGGTCACATGCCGACGCAGGGCTTCGAAATGTTGTTATCTGATTTTGAAATTGGTTTCTCGGACATGTCTGCGGGGAAGTGTGCTGCTGAGTCCGTCCTAAAGCAATACTGACGAAATCAGTCTTCACGCGGGCCCGCGCCTGCTGGGAATTGGCAAAACTGGTTTGTCTTATAGATTGGGAGCAAATCAAGTACGAAGGGTATGCGATTGGTCCAGGTCCCTGGAGCTTCCTCTGTCAATTGGCCAGAAATGTGTCACAAAATTGGGATGGACAATGTGCAGTGGCTCCATTGATTGAAGGCATCAAGTTGGTACGACTAAAAAACACCAAACCTCATTTCTATCCGTAGAAAGTTGCATTTGGGACTGATCACAAACATTTTGGCTTTTTCATACGACAAACACGAGCATTTAATCGTTTGCCTCTAGCAATTGATTGATTGATGTAAAGGACAGCCAAAATTGTTTCGACGCTCGCTATTTTGCTTTCCAAACACAGTAGCAATTCCTCATCAATAATTAATGCGAACGCGTCGCTCTAACCCCCCCCCCCCTCATCGCCACTCCTCTAAAAAAAGTGGCTCGATCGGTCGCTTTAGTGACCAAATATCGTGACGGCGCGGTGCATCGGCGGCCCGCCCTGCGGTGTGTGCACATACCACCGAACGGCGGCCACAGCGACCTCAACGGCGCGTGCCACGCGCAGACCGCCGATCCTCATCCATTACGCACTAACGGACGTACGGCAGCGGCCGCCGTCCGATCGCCGCATCCGGTTAATTCAGTAGTGACCGGCGCAGCCCGCAAAGGGTTCGTGCCGCTAAATTGGCTCTTCGTGCCGCTACCAGAGACGCCACTATTTACCTTGCGCCCTGAGGAAATGAAAAACGAAATCTAATCACGTGCGTTCATGAATACGAATAAAATGAAGTCAAAGTTTAATTTGGTTTTTCTCGCCGCGGCCGGCCCGCCGGGCATTGTTCCCGCACCGGTAGCGCGCCGCGGTGGATAACCGTGGCACATATTCGGCGCAGCGCGGCGCACGGCGCACGCCCGGCGCCGGAAACGTCGTAGTTTTTCAGCGTGCGCCGTGCCGCGCCGTGGGGACAGGGCGCCGTCGGCTGCGACATGTGAGACGGCGCCACGTCCGCCGTCTCTGCGCTGTGATTGCCGCCTCTGCGCTGTGATTGCCGCACCACCTGGCCGCCGGCCACTCTGCAGCGGATAGCGATGGCCGCGCGGTCTCCGAAACAAATGTAAACCGCGCCATTATCTCAGTGTAAGGCGCTGATTAATGCCGGCGATAAATAAGCGCAGGACGGTGAAATAATGTTATCCTGACCGGCCGCGTCAGCCAGGTCGGAGCCGATAATAAATTGCCAGTCTCGCGGCTCGGCCCGAGCCCCGACCGCGGCCCGACCGCGGCCCGAGTTTTTACCGGCGCTGATATCATGCCGGCGCGGCGCGGCGGCGACTGCCTCCGTAATCGGTCCGACAATTGGCCTGGCATTGATGGCCGATGTCCCGCTGCTAAGAACAATTGGCACGCGGTAATGGACTAACCGGACCCCTGGCGGCCCACAGTGACATTAGGAGGCGGCGCGGGATCCGCGGGCGCGCGCGCCTGTTGTAAGCCGCGGCACTGCTTTGATGTTCTGATGGGGTAATAGCGTCTGTGTTCGGAGGCGACGGGAAGTGCTTGTCTTAGATGAAACTTCGGAGAAAAATCGCCATGTCGACGGGGCGTTTTTCTACGATTTCTGAGTGGCAGCAGATTCGAGCTATTATCTGAACTAAATTAAAAAGGGCTTGTAGTGACGCCAGAAACCGGATGGGTCAGTTAATAAATGAGCCTTCGTCTACAACGCAGTGTTACAGTGTGACCGTGTAGTTAGTGACTCCTTTGTGGCATTCTAATAATTGTTTTAATGAGCCGTCAGAACCGGATTTGAATAAGGCATCCAACGTTAATTGGAATGAGTAATTAATTAGCACCTACACCGAACCTACACGAACAAATTAAACGGTCGTGCTGTGACTTTGGTTGATGCCAAGAGGCGAAAGGGAAGAATGCTATCAGCTTCCTCGCTCTCAAATTTTACCCAGATACCTAAGTAAGGCTAGTTCCAAAGCGACTGTTGAAATTAAATCTCAACAGTTACTGAAATCCATAAATTTTGGTCGGCAGCTGCATCTAAATGGGTTTAACCGTAAATGTGCTTCTTTCAGTCTTTTTATGGAAACCTTTTTGCATCAATAGTGGATTTGGCCTTCTTTGGAGGCTCGACGCCAACCATCAGTAAGTTTTGAAATCACGTGAGAGTTTCCCTTAGGCACAGCGTAACGGACACGCTAATCTACCCCACATCTACATACCTTGCGTATGCAAATCTACAATGTATTTATATTGTCACCGTGAAAGGCATGCGGGCCAGGTGTTTCGCTTTATCTTTGGCTCACCTTCCCCTAAAAATCGCCAACAGTCGCACCAGTTTACCCTGTGAATTTTTATCAAAAGCCGCGCCGTTTTGGGAATTTATTCATTTTTGTGAAAGTGTCGGCTTTTTAGAGAGTCGTCGCGGGATTGTAGGCACACCTGGTGGCGTCGGCGCGCCAGAAAGGCCTCGATGAATGCGCCGGCCAGTTTCTACAGTTTTGATTCCCAGGAATTCTCGCGAGTCATACTTGGCTGGCTCGGCGGACTGTCGGCTTCACGCCGCCGCCGGCCGCTGGTCCCTGTTCGCCGCTCTGAAGTAAAAATCAGCCCTAAGAGACATTCGTCAGAGCTGCCCGCCCCTCCCTCTCCTCCCCCTCCCTCTCCTCCCCCTCTCCCCGTTTGATCGGTCCTGGGCCACAAAGGACGATTTTTTAGGATACAGCTGCGCCAGGTGCCGCGGCCAAGATCTGCACAATCTATGGATTTCGTCAATGTAATATTATATTTCATCAATTTTTCCATATCTGTGGAAACACGTGCCGTACCCCTTTGATAAAGGGTTGGCTGAAAAGGTGGGCACGAGCGTGGCCGATGAAAGGGTTAGCAGAGCGATTTCACCCCAAAAGGCATAAAAGCGCTAGAACGGACCCACGTGCAGCGGCAAAGGAAAGTGTTACGGTGAGGTTTTGATAGGCGGGCTGTCACAATGGGGCAGATGGCCGCAAGAATAACTGTCGCACCGTCCGGCACACACACGGGGGACGCAATCGTGCTCTTCGCACGAGTATCGGGCCATCAGCGAGACCCAGCAAATGAACCAGCGACCCACAGAGGCCCCTTTGAACCGACGCCGCGACGCTCATGCATAGGAAGTGGTCGGTTTGGGGTTTGAATTTCGGCCGGTGGGACAATAGCGACCCGTCGGCCGCTGTATCGCGCCGCATCTCACCCATCTGCGCCACGTCCGCCGCCGACCAGCCGGGCTCCATTGGAGCGTCGTGTCCCAATCGGAGCGGATCCGCCGCCGACGCGTCCGAGAGCGCCCAGAAGGTGTGAATGCCGAAATGGGTTGACAGATTTTTTAGCGCGTTTTAGCCTGTCACAATACGCCGCGTCGGCCGCTTACCATGAGAAAGGGGCCGCGGCCGCCGGTGTGTTGTCTATTGACAGCACCCATAACGGAAATCTAAATGCCTGCTTCCCGTCTCGTCCTGCTTTCACGTCGCCACCTCG
Source organism: Semibalanus balanoides (assembly GCA_014673585.1). Taxonomy (NCBI): domain Eukaryota; kingdom Metazoa; phylum Arthropoda; class Thecostraca; order Balanomorpha; family Balanidae; genus Semibalanus; species Semibalanus balanoides. The sequence continues at coordinate 65,291 of VOPJ01005174.1, read as the reverse complement.
GCCCGGTAAAAAGCGGCCGTCCACTATTCATTCACAGCTCGGGTGGCGCTCAGTCAGCGGTGGCTCCCTGTACTGCGAATGGGTCGACCAGTTCCGTCCATTGGCTCTCGTCCGCCGTCCTCTGACGTCACCGGCTCCGATCACCGAAATATTTCGGCCGTTACCTCACTCTCCAAGAGTAATACGGCGGTGCTTGGCGCCGAGTTTATTTAGTTTAAATTGCAATTTGGCGTGCACGGTAGGCAATAAAGCGGGAAAAGTGTCCATCGCGTCGGGAATTACTGCTCCTCTGTGGCCAAACGGGCGGCGTATTACCCGCGCCAGTTTTCCGACGGCTCTGTGTAATTGCAGTGTTGATTAAATAGCCGCAGTTGGGGCGCGGCGAATGGCGGTCGGACGCGCGGCTGCGTCGTTCAGATGTGTGCCGGAGTCGGCTCGCACCTTCCATTTTTAATTCGCTATCTGGTGGCGTGTGGGCTGGGCGGTAGTCAGGCGCGGCAGCAGTGGAGTCGTGGTGCAGCTTCATTTAGGCGGCAGCGCGCGGAGCCATGAGCTGGCCAGCGCGGAGCCATGAGCTGGCCGGCGCGGCGCTATCAAAGACGGGCCACCGTGGAGTCCCGGTGTTCCGGCCGGGATTAATGAGGCCCGGAAATGGTGCGCCAAAACGGCAGAGTCACTTAATGGCATGTCCGATGGCGAGTGGACACGGCATGCATGGCCGACCACCCGAAATGCAGACCGACGAGTGGTTCTGACAGGTTTGACATGCGATCTCGACTCGCTGCATGTATATTTCTGGGGGAATCTCCACAGTGGAATCGCTGCGATTCCACTGTGGAGATTCCCCCAGAAATATACATGCAATCGCAGCACTAGTGTTTCTCAAGTGTTCAAGTGCTCAAGTGTTTCTCTTTCATATAAAATGACTCACATTAGTCCTTCTCGTAAGATGAACTTCCCATCGAAGCGCGTTATATTTCCTTGTCAGGACCGGACGTCTTCCTCGGCCCGCGTGAAAGCTGGCGGGGTAGCGGTGAAAGCCTGAGACGTGATGTCAGTAGAGGTTCCAGACTACCTGAGCTCTCTGCCTTCCGACAGGCCCTGGTCTGTTCTGCCTGCTTCCACATACAGCCTGTCCTTTCTGCAGCCAGATGGACTCTGCCCAGCCTACTTGTCCGCCATCCTTCCAGGCGTGCTCTGAACTGTCTGCAGTGCCTACTGCCTACTGCCTCCACAGACAGCTTGTCCGCCATCCTTCCTGGCGTGCCCCGGACTGTCCTCCGTGCCTCAGCAGACAGCCTGTCGGCCATCGTGACCAGTGGGCCCTGGCCACGGCCTCACACCCCACAGGCGGCCTGCGGCGGGTGTCATTAGATCCCATTACATACAGCGCGTCAGCTGGGGGCGGCTACAGGCCAGCCAGACCGCCTGGAGCCAGCCGCAGCTCGGCCGGCGGTGCTGCGCCGTCCAGCGGCCCGGGACCGGACCACAGGGACCAGAGGACCGCCTAAACCGGACCACAACGGCCAGACCGGACCACAGCGGCCAGAGGACCGCCCAGACCGGACCACAGCAGCCAGAAGACCGCATAGAACGGGCCACAACGGCCAGACCGGACCACAGCGGCCAGAGGACCGCCTAGACCGGACCACAGCAGCCAGAGGACCGTCCAGACCGGACCACAGTGGTCAGAGGACCGCCCAGACCGGACCACAGGCCACTGTAGTGACCACAGGCGCCTACAAGTCATCATTCCGCCTGGAGCCAGCCACAGTTCAGCCGGCGGTGCTGCACCGTCCGGTAGCCAGGACCGGCTACCCATCGCTGACTACCCATCAACACCGTCCACCACATCCACCAACGGCTTGCACCGCTCAACATCCACCGGCTACGCCACCGCACCGCCAGTCCCGGCTGCTCCGAGGCTCACCCGAGCTACCGGCTCTCGTTCCAGCGTGGGGCGAGACTCGGGGTGTGTCGGCGTCTCGCAGGTTGAACGGTGCAGGTAGAGTTGTGGAGGCGGGAGACAGGGAGGCGGGGAACTGTGGAGGCGGGGAGGCGGCACCGGGCGCCGGGCGGGGCCCTTCCCCCTCTCAGTACATAAAGCCAGAACACCATCCGTACCAGGCCGGTCCTCCTCAGAAGCGGGCGAGATAAAGTTTGATGAATGGCGGCGCGGCGCGTTGCGGAGCGGTGCGGAGCGGTGCCACATGTCCAGAATCTCGGGCCGGCTTTATGACGGCGCTCGGCCGGCGCTGCAGAGTGCCCGCTAATTAGTACCTGTCTGTACACCTCCGAATATGTGGCCGGGCGGAGGCGGCCGCCCGTGCCTTTGTTGGGCCACAGGCGGCCATAATTTATCGCCAGCGATTCCGCTGAAGGCCGTTTTACATTTCCGCTCTGACATTGCTGCGGTTGAATGGGAGAAATGACGAGCGGCTGGCTGAGCTGTGGCTGGGACAGGGCTGGCCTGGTTGGAGCCGGGTCTGGCCGTGGCTGGCCTGGGTCTGGGCCGGGTCTGGGCCGGGGCCGGGGCCGGGGCCGGTTCTGGCCGGGGGTGGGACCGGGGCCGGGTCTGGCCGGGGCTGGGCCGGGGCCGAGACAAACCCAGGGATAATTTATTTTTTTTTAAACAATCCATTTTTTTTTTTTAATTCTATATGGCCGAGTCTGGAGGCCGGGTCTAGGCAGGATGGCTGAGGGACACAGGTTCTGGCCGGGGCTAGGGCCGGGGCGGGAGGCTGCCGGGGCAAGGCGGGGGTCTAGGCGGGGAACTGGCCAGGGGAGCTGGGCCTGGGTTCTGGTCCGTTGGGTGTCTGGCGGGTGCCTGGGCCAGTTCGTCGAGCAGTGCTGGGGCCGGGGGTGCTGGGCCGGGGTGGTGGGGAAGGCCAAGAGGGGGCCCGCCCGCGTCTCGCGGGACCTCCTGCGCCCGGGCGGGCTGGGGCTGGCCGAGGGTAGGGCTGGCTGCTGGTGCCGGTGGTCCGGTGGTCTGCCACGGGCGTGAGCTAGTGGCTGGCTCAGCTTCCACTCGCCAAAATCGAAACAGGCCTCTCACTGTTCCGAACATTATTGGAATGTAATATCTAGGCAACACAAGCAATGAAAAACAGCACATTTGGCAAGGCAAACTGAGAGAAAGACCGTAATCCGCGTGGCGCGCGACGGGCCCCCGCGGCAGCACGCACAAAATAAGGACCTGACAACTCAGACCGTATCGAAGCCAAGGCAGGCGAAGAAGACCTTTCCTCTGAGCACATTCTCCCAGCCATCCCATCTGGCTCAACTATTGCTCGCTCAGTACATATCTCACTCTAGTGCATACTGAGCCTAATGTCTCGATGCACTAGATATTAGTATTTGTTGAGATCATTTTATCGAATAACTGGTCCGTCTAATAACTCCAACTCGTGGTGTAGGTGGTTTTTATTGATTTTCGCGCGCACGGCGCCATTCCTCACTCCCACTCTCTCACCTTGCTGTTAAAATCTCAAATCATATGTTCTGTGGTCAGTGGCAGGAGGAGGAGAGGCAGAAGAGAGTTATAACACCGCCCAGCGCCCGGACGTGCGCGCACAGCCGTGAAACGCTCTAGTGCAATGGTCAAATCATCAGTAGAGGAAGGTCGTGCTGGCGGGCTGAGCGGGCGTGCAGATGCGGGTGAGGAGTATGGGGGAAAATGAACCCCCTGGGCAGATTCATCATATAATACTGGTAGAGATTTGGGAGAGTGCACCTCCTCCTGGTATAGTTGGTTTTTCTGTGGGGTGTGGGGTGTGATTAGTTAATAGATATCATTTCTCACTTGCCTTAATTTTATAATATCATTCTCGTATTTATTCTGTAGCCTGCTTATGCTATTGTGTATAGAGACGGTGGATTAAGGTTAAATCACTCGCCCCTTCTCTACAACAATCCTGCCTCTACGACTTTACCTCTTTATGCCCAGGAATGTCGTCAATTCCTTGCTCCCGATTCTCAGAACGCTTCTGCGGCCAACGTGCATGGTTCTCCGCGACTTGACCCTACCCCCCTGCGATCCGCAAACAACAGGTTAGGGTGAGGCGGGCGAAAGGCGGAGGATGGCGCGAGGATAGTCCGCATGAAATAGAAATACAAGAAACAGATATCAAAAACTACACAATCTCACCACCACGGGGGCAGTCGTGGGGGCCACAGTAACACTTACCAATGTAAAGGAGTTGGCATGCAAGTGATCAGCACATAGATGAAATATTAAAACATCAAGAGCATAATATAATATTTGTTACTGTACCCTGGGGGGCTATTACTCCGCAGTGGCACTTTTTCTTCTCTCACTTTGCTAGGGAATAAACCGTAGCGTAATGTGTCCCTGGTAATGCCTGTGTCTACACCGGATGGGATTTTCCTGACATTTTATAATTGGCCTGACAAGTATATTAATTCCTACCTATGAATTATTTATTGCAGCCAAATCGTCGTGTTGCAAAAAGTATTCTCACGAGTTTGAAAGTTAAATAAAAGTATTCGCCTTAAAGCTAAATTAACAAATATATTATAAATGATGTACTTAACCATAATGAATAGACCAATATCAAATTAGTTTAACAATTATCATTTTCGGATCTCTAGTTGACCTTACTCTGTTAAGTGTCAGAGAAAAGGATAAGGAGTGGTAGCGTGAAGATTACTTGGGCTTTATCTCCGACTAATTCGCCCCGCAGGGTATACGAACCCTGGTTGCGGAAGAAGTGGACGAATATAAGAATGTTGTATGTTTTTATTATTCATTTATATCGCTCGCACTTTTGACCCCACAGGAGGGCCTGCGCGGGGGCTTCGGGGTCCCGTCCCGAGGGGGCGAGAAATACAATAAACAAGGAATTTATAAGTTTATCTTTCTATGAAATAATACGGGATAAAGAGTACAATGATTCCCGCATGATAATTAGTTAACGCTTGACAATTGATTCCTAACGCAGCAAGCTTTGAATAATTTATGTAACCTCGAAGCCAAAATGAGTAATGACCAATAAGAATTACAATTGGTAGTCATATGCATTTTAATTGATTTTCTGAAGTAACTGATATAAATACAAATATAGGCGAAAACTTGTGCATTTTTCTAAGTTGACCTATAGTGTGGAAAAGTGAAGTCCAATTGTCTTATGTCATTTGGTATTAATTCCTCCGGGGATGCCACATATCTGATGTTTCACTTATTTTTTTGGTGCTAAAGTAACTGCTTTACCGATAATTTAAATCATGTGAGTACAAATAATTACATGCATGTATGTATTAGATATGAATGAGTTTATTCCACGTGGTGCATATAGCATAATTGCAAGTTATTTAATCTTCAATTGCTACTGAAAGTTTAAAGGTTAGCGAACTGGCAAAAGCATAACATTATATTGTCCAGGCCATGCACAAAAGAGTAATATGCAGGGGAGGGGCGCGGGGCGCAATCCGTGCCGTCATCTGTGTGTATTAATATTATATCCAACCCTCCACTCACACAACACAGGGCGCAGGTAGGGAGGTCATGGGCGTATGTTCTGGACTCCAAGTACAGTATGGCCTGAGGCTGTTAGGTACCCGCTGGTATGGCCGCGAGTTGGAAATACACGTTGGATAAAGTCCCTGCAGATTGGATAATATACTGGGTTCGTCGGATATGTGGGACATAATGATATTCTCGTCTTGTGTACTACATCCACAACACCCATGATACAAATAAAAACGACCCTGATCTGCCTGGTGTTAAACGTTTTAATAAAAAAGGAGAAGTGGCGGCGGAAATGGTCGTTTATCCTTCGCGAGCGTGGGTCCGTCGGCGCGTAGAGTGAGGAGTGGTGGCGTGGTAGGATGTGTTGGCGTGGAGTAAATTAAGCCCAGGCCAATCGGGAACTCACCACAGATACACCAACCCCAACCACATCCATTCTCGGGATAGGCGACGCGGCGGAGGAGGGGTAATGGTCGGGTGTCGGCGGCGTGGCGCCGCGGCGGTGCGCGGCGGCGCGCCGTGACGGCGCAGCGCGCTGAGGCGCGAACGTGCTCGTGGCGCCCAGTAACCCCTCCGTGTGGAGTGGCTGGCTGATCAGTTCTGTGTCGTCGTCGTCTGGTGATTATTGTTTATCGTGGCGCCGGGATTTCTCTGAGTGTCCAGGTCTCGGAGAATATACTTCTGACTATTGCGATCCAGAGAGCTGGCTGCTGCCGCCTCTCTTCAGGCGCGATCCACTTGGTCTGTGGTCGGGGGCCACGGGCGAGGCCGAGCGACCTCTCATCAAAGACCATCGACCGCAATCATCGCACCGTGAGACGCTCTCTTATATTTCAAGAGTTTGATATATGAAATATCTAATCTCATCGCGATATGGGCGTGCGCTCGCGCGTTGTCGCCGGGGCCCGGCGCGGCTGCGCGCGCCGTGGTGGTGGTATGCGTTGCACTAATCTTAGTCCTCTTACTTTTTATGTTTATTTTTTGCCGTGCTTGGTATAATTTATATAATTAATTTTATAGGTGGGGTATGGGAATTCTCTCCTCTTTTTTTTTTTTTTTTTTTTTCTTTTTTTTTTTTCTTTTTATTTTTTTTTTTGATTTTTTTTCTTTTTATTTATAATTTATTTATACACTAAAAAGGGGGAGAGAAAAATATTAATTTTTAAAACTTTAACCAACAGATATATATATAATTTTTCGTTTTTTGTCGACTGGCCTCCCCTCGGCGGCCGGGGGATGGGAGTTTTATTCGCCCTCTATGCTATCCTTAATCAGCATATTCTAGTTGCCGGCTGTCATAACGGACAATGGATGGCGTTCGAAACTCTTTAGCTGATCACGTGTCGGCGAAAAATGAAGGGACGATTGTTCCGAGTGCATGGCATTGTGCCGTCCCGACTGCGTCTGTGAGTGGCAGGGGCGCTGATACGTGCGCGGGGGCGTCTCTCCTGCTCAATTCCCAAATGCAGCACTACAGAGCTGCGCGTTAAGTCGGCGAATACCGGCGTCGATTTTGTTATCTCTCTCATGCTGTTGTCCTGACCCGGGTGGCTCTTCTTCGGGTGGGTGGTGTGCCAGTTCTCTATCTAACACGGTGGTCGTTTAAAACTAGGGGGTGAGCCCGTCCAGCTCGGGACGGGGCTGGACGCGGGGTGGAGAAGGAGGGGCTGCGGCGCGGACGTGGCAAGGCGGACCATTGGTGCTGAAGTGATACACTGATGTTTTGGGGTTCTCAATTTGTTTGTCGACCTGTTAATAAATCTCTGTGCTGACATTCTATGCTCGAACTCGGAAAAACAAGTTCAAAAATGGACCGCAAATCGTGCCGCCCGATAGGGGGTGGTTTGCCTCTATATGGGCAGACGTGGTGAGGAAGTGTAGGTGGGAGGCGGTAAGTTCCAGGGCGGGCACGGCCAGCCGCAGCAGGACGAGGACCCAAACACTTAACTCGCCCGGCACCGCCACGCCGAGAGCAGCTGCAGTTTGTTAACACGAGGTGGGGACGGGTGCAGACGGAGCGCGCCTGGCGTCCAACCGGTCCAGAGAATGTCTGATGTTGATGCGTTTCGTTTCCTATACTGGAGATACTACAAAAGGGACATTCATACCGGGTAACCCCTTTTTAGCACACCCAAATATAGACGGGAGAGAATACCATATATATCGGTAGTGGATAGCTGCCTGGGCGGCACGGAGAGAGAAGGAAGTAAGCGGGCTGCCGACGAACGGCCGGGCGCTAAATATATAAGAGAAACACCCACATAAAAAAGACCCTCAGTGGAAGGAGTAATATTTATGATATTTATCTCTGAGTTATCCCTCCCGCGTTTCTTCGAGCTCTCTGGATAAAAAAGCGGCTCGCTCTTTAAAAGCGCGGCTGCTGGACGAGTTTGGTGATCCATTGGTGAAAATGATAGCATTTTCTCTCGTATTATTATCCACAAGGATCTCGCCTTGGGAGAGCGCATATCATGCAGTCATTATTTATAGTTTGGAAATGTTAAGGACGAGAAGAATAGTTGGTTCCTCTTTTTTCTCGATATACAGTCAATAGGGTAACAGCCCAAGTCCTCATAATTTGCATGCACCATTAGTTGCACATGTGTACCATAATGGTGGCTATATACCATATGTTTCTCACCCGTCTTGTCTCTTATTGTTGTGTGGGTCCCGTCACACTTCATTTGCTGAATATTCTTATGTATCAATTTCCATCCCACTCCAGGGTTTGCCTTCTTCGGCTATCCCTTTCATCGAGAAAATTATAATTTGCGTTGAACCAATATCGAAAATAGTAAATCAAGCGCGGATCTATTACTAGTCACAGTGGAGGGTCAGGGCATGTGTGTAGGGTTATACTCTAGTTTGCCAAATGGGGCGGCAGGATGGGGCAGTGGAGCTCCCTGGTCCCCTTGTTGTCATTCCTCCATCCATAGTTGCTCCACGCTACTATAATTAGAGTTACGCGGGGCTGGCGCACTCCTCCATCTCCCAGAGACTCAACCACTACCTCTCTCCCGCAAAATCAAAGAAATAGAGCCAAAGTGTGGCTCCACACCCATCACCCACCACGTAAGCCTAAAACGCAACATATGATAATATTTTCTTACCCTCCACCCAACAGCTGCCACAACTTGCGGTCAATAATCACATTAGTTCTATTCCAATGTTTGCTCAGATTTCTAGAACATAGATAAAACAATTCACTAATGGCCTCCCTGACGCTGATGCTAGCTATATACACTCAGTAGGTACCCAGCAGTCAGCACTCAGCACTCAGCACTCAGCAGTCAGCAGTCAGCACTCAGCACTCAGCACTCAGCACTCAGCACTCAGCCACTCAGCACTCAGCACTCAGCACTCAGCACTCAGCACTCAGCACTCAGCACTCAGCACTCAGCACTCAGCACTCAGCAGTCAGCACTCAGCAGCCGACCACAGCATCCAGTCACTCCCGCTGGTCTGGGCCCGAGTCGACCCTCTCGCTAGCTGCAGCTCCCTCTCTCTACCTTTGGCTGTAATGTATTCTACCCCGCGCGGCTCCAGCGGGGTGTTGAATTCAATGTTTTAGCGGTGGCGCAGTAAACCAGCATGAATCCGAACAATAACAGCTCTACTAGAAATCAACAGAGGGCGCCGGCACGGGGCGGCCGGGCGGCATCGCCTGGAACGCCGCGTGAGGCCCCCTAAATTACACCCCGGAACGGACCGGGCCCGGGCGGCGGCGGCCAGCAGCGGCGGCGGGCGGCGGGCGGTGGCGGGCGGTGGCGGCGGGCGGCGGGCGGTGGCGGAGGCTGGTGACAGCCAGGGACACGGGTCCCGGCTCCGGGCCGGCTGATGAATGGGTACAGGTGAACGAGAGGCGGGCACCGCGCACCCCTTCTCGGCGACAAATGGTAACGGTAGGGCACCTGTGACCTCATCAGGATCGGTGGCGCTCGCGGTGGGCAGTTGTAAATCTGGCGGGCACGGGCTCGCCGACGGGGGGTCACCCGACAGACGGCACGGGGCACCCAGCGGGGGGCGGAAGGCCGCGCGACAGGCCTCAGGCGTCGTGGGCTGCTCGGAGTGAATTTGTTGGTTCAGCTGGTGGAGGCAGGGCGAGCGTTGAGTTAATTCAAAGGCTGGTTGTAGAAGTTATTGTCTTGATATGTGTAGACATGCTCGCGAATAACAAAATATGACCGCCTATTTTGCAATTGTTAAATTAAGTGTGATGTCACAGGGAATTGAAGGATATTCAGCGGATAAGTTAATGATATGACTGTGAATCAGTAGGACCAAATAAAAAACACCACCTGTGCGCAGAAGGCTAGGTGTGTTGAGAGAAGGGGTGTTCAATCAACCTTAGGGATAGAGGTTGGTGGTCCGTAGTTAGGCATTCGCGCTGCAACAAGCCAATAATCACTTGTAAACAGATGTAGGCGCACGATTCCAATGTTCGCCGCGCGTTGTAAACCAAGAGGGTATCATTCAATGCACCTGAACTCATTTATATTTGTGCGTCTATGTTTACCGTCTGCTCTCTGAGATAGTGAGAATCCACACATTCGTTCTCTCCCTTGGCTTGAGGTGTCACCACTACTCTTGCTCTCACGAGTGCGACAGGCTAAATTCCAGGCCGGGCGGGGGGCGGGCGCGCGGGGCGGGGTGACGGTGAGAGACAGGCTGAATTTGATCTCAGTCTTTTCGTTCGTCGTATACTCGATACCTCGTCCGCGCTCACACATCTGATGCAATATCTAGTCTCAACATATGCATGTGATCTCTCGTGTGCTCTGCGTGTGGTGTGACGCAACAAAAGTTAAGTATCGTCTCGTCGGCCGCGTGGCGTGGCGGCGGTCTGAGTGAGCGGGCGGACGAGGCGAAGCGGCAAGGGGGTTGGGTGCGGCGGCGGTAGCGGCTTCCGGCCGGTTTTGCCGAGTCTCGGCCGCCCGCCGCCTGCCGCCCGCCGCCCGAGCGCCCAGCCGGCCACACGAGCCACGCATTCTTACCATTGTTACACGACTTTTTACGGTTGTCACGGGTTTCTTTACGATTGTTAGCTGGCGAAGATCGCAGAGAAAAAGTGGCACCGGCCGACTGTGTAATTGTCGGGGCCGCGGCAAATTAGGGGTTTTTGTTTTTACAGGAATCCATGAGGCGGGGGATTCGATTTGCGGCAGGGGGTGATTAAATGTTTGGCCGACTGTTGCGGGCGGGGCCGGTACGCACCGACAAACAGAACAATTTCCCGTTGGCTCTTAGATCTTGGGAGGCAAGCTCTGCGCGCTGAGCTCACCCCATCATTAGGCTGCGACGTACCGTCTGTCTTCTGGAGCACCGACTGGGGTGGCGACCAGCCCTGCCCGCTCCGCATTACCAAGCATTCTTGATACCATTCCGAGCCAAATGGCTGGACTAAGCGGCTGACAGGGGGAGCGGCGCTGACTTAAAGGTAACGCGCAGGTAATCTGGCCGCTTCGCCGCCCGATTGCCGCTCGTTTGGCGACAAGCACTCCGAGGGACCGGCGCAGAATAGCGTTGATGTGCGTGAACAGTTCGGTGTGGGGGCGACAAACGCGCCATTCAAGGCGGCATTTAACCGTTCCAATACGGTGTGCGACTGTGCAATGCCGATTTCACGAATAACAGTGGGGCCTTTGAACATAAAAGCGATGTTTTTCTTTAGATGCCAAAAGAAAACAAGCGCGAATGTATGAATACTCGTGGTAGGTATCGGAATGATTTGTTGCGATGAATGCCGCTATTTAGCCCCTACTGCGGCTGCTCTAATTTCTTGTTTTGCTCTTATTTTTTATTTTGATTATTATGTCACTCGGGTTCTTCGAGTAGCAAGTATCATTGAATAATACAATAAACACGCAATAGAGCACAATGTTTACTGACACCAATGTAAGCACGCCACCTGCTGCACATTTGTGTATGCTCACCTGCTATATCAATTTGAGGCTACACCAGATGTATTTCTGTTTGGTTTCTATTTTAAACACAAGTTAACAACCTCTCACTGACTCGAACAATTCAAATGGAACGGCAATAATACGGCACAAAGCTGCCCACAAAAAGCGTGCAAATTTATGGTGTTTGCCGACGCCGCGTGACAGGGTTTGTAAAGCACACGATAGCCGGCTTTGAAGGCTACATAAAAACCTTCTTGGCGTTGCATCGGATCAAAGTCAGATCACACGCATCGGTAATTATGACAGTAGAGAAAGTGGTCAGTAATACGTCAAATCTGACAAATTAATTACAGCATTCACGCCCGCGATGAAGTGCATTTCTGTGACTCACAAAATGCGTTTAGATTGCCCAATGTTCCCTGGACCACACTACACGATTAGTCGAAAGCGTGAGAGGTGCGAGGAAGCAGTGCGGTGCTACATGTTCAGCTCACCTGGCGGTGGTGCAGTCCCTGTAGAGCACGTCGAACTCCTTCATGGAGAGCAGCTTGCAGCGGTTGACGCCGGGCTGGATGGCTCCCAGCCCTCTGAGGATCCGCACCTGCTCCACGTTGCAGACCACCGGCACGATGTCCAGCCGCTTCAGCTTGGTGTACACCGTGTGCAGGCCGCCCACCAGGTGCTTCAGGAAGAGCTCGAACGCCTGCGGCAGGCACAGCATCGTCTCGCTGTTGATGATGAAGGCGGCCACCTTCTGCGCCCGGTAGTCGACCAGCTTGCACTCGTTGGCGCTCGGGTCGGTGGTCGGCAGCGGCGGAGGGGAGTTGTAGGAGGGCCGCTCGGCCGGCGGCATAGACGGCAGCGAGCCGTACTCGGGCAGCATGCCGCCCGGGCCCAGCATGCCGCCCGGCTTGCCGAAAAACGGGTACGGCAGCGATCGGGGCGGCGACTGGAAGTGGGACGGCATGGGGGGCGAGTCGGGCGGCATGCGGGCCAGGCCGGCTGGACTGCCGACCTGGCCGTGCCGGGCCGGGCTCACCGGCGGAGACGAGGCTCCCGAGCCTGCCGGCGGCGAGCGCTCTCCGTTCTCAGCCAACTCCATACCTGCAGCGGCGGCGGGGGTCGGGCCGCCGGGCAGCTCGCAGGTCTCCAGTGTGAGCTGCTCTGTCAGCTGCTCTGTCGCTCTCCGTCAACTGTCGTGCGCTGTCGGCTGCTGGTCGCGCTCCGCCGTCCGTCCGAGAGCGTACCTACAGCAGTCGGCGACACGTCTCTCTCACTCACAATCGCCAGTCGAATTAGATCTCCACAGCGCCACAAAAGTCATCAACAGAAATGTGAGGCAGGCCCGCTTCAGAATCGCGGCGAGCTCTGGCGCTCATTGGTCGGCGCCGGCGACACGGTGAAATGCCGGCCGCGGATTGGCTGCCGCCCGGCCGGCCGCCGACGGTGGGCTGAGCTTGAGGAATCTATTGTTATGCGTCGGTAAGAAATAAGCAGTCATCCATCTAGCGACTGTCGTCTGGAGTCGGTACAGACAATGCCGGCCAGTGCGGGACAATGACAGCCGACAAAAGCCGCCGAAAATGCCCTCCTGCCGGCGTCCCACGGAGCCGACACAGGAGCCGCTGCGCTCCTGCTGCTGCTCCTGCGTGCGGTGTGTATGTGTGTGTGTAACGTCCGGCACATGAGCCTCTCCTGTCCTCCGTACACTCCTCAGCGTCCGTACAGAGCGGAGGCGGAGGCGGGCACACCCTGTCCCAGCCATGCCACGCCACTCCCGCGCCTTGGTCTAAAACTATAGACGCAGGCCCAACGACATACCGAAATTGGATAAATAGGAAATGAATAACTGTCGGCTGTCTGGGTACTTTAGTGTTGTTTTCGCTGCGTCTGGGCGCCTGACAGTTTTAGGTGATTGGGTACGCGCGACATGTCGGCTGATAGGAGCGAGCGGTATGTTTAGAAGCAGCGCTGGTGCGGAAGCCTTTTTACTGGTATACTGACCCTGTTGAATTATTGATCGGCCTGCTTCTGACTGAGCCGAATTGTGAGAGGTTGTGGGAGAGAGGAGCGGAGTTCAGGAGAGAGTCAGAGAGCGGGAGTGGTAGTGAGTGGGAGGAAGAGAAAGAGCAAGGAGAGGTAGAGAGGGAGAGATTGAGGAAGGCGAAATAGCGGAGAAAGAGGGAGAGAGCGAAACGAATAGAGGGGTTGAGGGCGTGCGAGAAAGAGAAGAGAGAGAATAAGAGTGAAAGAGAGAGAGAGAGAGAGAGAGAGAGAGAGAGAGAGAGGAGAGCACGAAGAGAGAGAGAGAGGAAGGAGAACGGAAAGAAAATAGGGTAGAGGAGGGGGCCCCACGGAGATTAGAAAAATACTGAAAATAATAGCAGAGGCAAGAAAGAAACTGCGGAGAGGTGAAAAACGAGTCACATATATAGTCATAATCTGTCTCATTATGGATGACAAATCGTTTCATCATCTCATCGGACTGAAGATTCTCTGAACTTGTGTCTATTTATTTTTTCCTATTTCGCATGCTTTTGCTTGCATTTGCGTCACACATATTAGCCGTTTTCACGATGGCTTATTTTGGGCGAAATGTTTTAAAACATTTTAAAATGTTTTAAAATGTTTAGTAGAAGCCGTCTTCACGATGACTACCCTAAATTGCGATAATGTATTTAACCCTCGCCATAACGGTTCCCTAGGGCGATGATTAAAACATTTGATCAGAAATTAGTCCATCGTGAAAGCGGCTACCTATGAAAACATTTTAAAACATTTTAAAATGTTTTAAAACATTTCGCGCAAAATAATCCATCGTGAAAACGGCTATTATCCTGCAAGGCGAGTGAACGTAGATGTAAAATAATATTATATTGTGTTAAATAGGCTGCTATTAGTCACATTCAGACAGAAAATAACGATCTTCTCTCATTACCAGCATTGAGGGGTCTGGTCTCATCGATACTATACCCCTTTTCAAAATATGTAGACTTTATAGCTCGTAGAGGCACTTCTTTGGACAATTTAATGAAGAAGCATTCATGGCGTAAGTCAAGTAATAAATCAGGACACGTGCTGGTGTTTGTTAATCCTATACAGGGTGTAACGAAATCATCCGGACATCTATTTTTGCGCAGTTTCCGCTCGCACTCGTCCTTGTGTGAAGGTAGGAGCGGGGAAGTTTGATTAATCCGTACCTGCGCTTCCGGCCCACCCTGCCCGGGCAACCTGACTTTTGGGCGGTGACCCGAGCCCTCAGTACGGGACGGGTCACCACCGGAGTCACTTTTCAGTTTTCGTCCAGGGCAACAAAGAGGAAAGAATGCAGCCTCTCCTTTCGCAGAAGATCAGCCAGAAGAACGTCTGTCGGCAGCTGGTCATCAGCAGAAGAAAGCCAGCTACACCTTCTGCTCCCCACAACGTGACACAGCCACGCCCTACACTGGAGCCCCCCGCTTGGCCTGCAGCAACCCCCCCCCCACCAGCCCCACACATCCAAACAACACACAGCCTCGGCCACAGCCCACCAACAGCCACCAACCCACCACCCCGACCCCCCACCCCACACCGCCACAAGCTATCCGTCCTCACCTCGAACACCCAACCGCTGGCCGACAGAAGAGTCGTATCGTCCATCGCATAGGCTGGCATCGACTACCACCCAACCACAGCACCGAAGACGTCACCAATCGACTAGCGCCACACTGCCACCTGGAACCAACGCTCACCCAGGCAGGCTGAAATGACCCACCTCATATCATGATGGTGACGTACACCACCCACACTAAAACCCACCCAACGACAACCACCGCGCACCCCCACGACCCATGCGCCACACACAACACCACCTGGGCCATCCAAAAGCGAGTAACACTAACCAAAGCACTGAATTGTCGACGACCTTTACGATTAACGAATGCGGAGCAAAACCAGCAAACGACATGATCCCGTGATGGATTCCTGTGCGCTATTTACAGAACCCCCCTCGTAGCATACCAATACTACCCTCAGATATAACAAAACTCCCTGTACGAACTCATATCATACGTTTGTCCTGTCGATTTCTCAGTTATTGATTGCAAAAGCTTCTCAGCATTAATGACATGCATCTCCACACCTCATTAAAAATGTGATACTTATGCAACGTTATATAGTTTCATGATGAAGCCATGGATCGCTCAAGCTTAGCTGACTAACCCATGATTATAAGCCTGTCAGGTACATTCTTCTTCTGATTAATTCCAACCCACCAATATATTTTTGAATCAAGAACGACCCCCCATGTCGCAACAAGGGAACTGCACTTTTCCAATACTTTATCTACCTCACCAGTACCGGAAGTTACAAAGGGCACTGTTAAAGTTAGTCACATCAACACGAGTTTACGGCCCACATTGCGGTTCCCAAAAAAATTTCAACTGACCGATTTGAGAGCCCAACTAATTAATAATCACTTCATGTAAATCAGTAGAACATTAATTTATAATTTCACCTTCTCATAAACAAGGCGAATGAGAGCAATCTGTTATAATTACACACTCTTTTCCGTCCGACACTAAAAATTATCATCCCATCCCAGCTGCTTTATAAACGCAATTTCGAACTGTCCTTACTCTTCAGTTCTCGAGACCCGGAAAATAACCTCTAGACCCAACAACCAGAAAAATAGATCAAAAAACCCGGTGAATTATAAGCTCACTTATACCATGAACTCGAATTCTGATGCACACACTATCGTTTATCTTATACTTTAGAATGCTACTCTTAACATTTTAATATAATATAAACGGTGTAAATTAAATATCAGAAACTGTTAAAACTATGTATCCAATAGTACGGCGTCCTCACGCTCTAATGACAGCTCTCTTTTTTCGATTGACGTCACTTTCGGCATGTCTTGAGAATTATAATTTTATTGTTTGGCGGAAGAAAGACTCCAGAGGACAGACCAGTAATTTGCTCCTCTCCGCCAGCCGACGAGACACACAAACTTGTCCCATTAAAGGTTTTAATAGAAATCGGCATATCAAAAAATTGGAGAAGAGTATCAATTCGCTTTTGCTCCCTTGCCTAAAGTCTAAGAGTTATCGTCATATGAGTTTATATTAAATCTTTAACTTGAATGTTCCTTGTAATATACTAACAATATGTAATCTTTTTAGCATCTGTATACAATTTACATCAGTCGGACATTATAACATTGATAATTTATGAAATATATTGTGTGGTAAGATGTTCTTAAACATAATGAACACAGGTACGGTAAAGAGTTGGTGGGCCACCTCGGTATGGAGTGAGAGGTGACATCATACGTCGTCTTAACTCATACATGTGTGCGTCCACAGATGCGTCCGGCAAAAAAAGACTGCCGGGACGTACCCAACACAATGTCGCCGTAAGAATTAATTACTGGCTCCGCCGCCTACAAGAGAGTCAATCATGACAGTCATTAGGGTCGGTCTCGTTCTTTAACTACAGCTACC
This sequence comes from Semibalanus balanoides, assembly GCA_014673585.1. NCBI lineage: Eukaryota > Metazoa > Arthropoda > Thecostraca > Balanomorpha > Balanidae > Semibalanus > Semibalanus balanoides. The sequence goes on along the minus strand of VOPJ01005174.1, from coordinate 48,414 downwards.
CGGTAGGAAAAATCCTACCTGATTGAGCCCACCTTGCGTCAAACGATTTGACCAAAAGACGTCTAACACGTGTATGCCAACAGCCCCCTCCATTGAATCGCAGAACAACAATACGCACAAGATGCTGCCAACCTTGCAAACATCTATAATAAAGATATCGTTAGTGATTCCAGTAGCAGATACCAATTACAAATGCACGATGGTAGTGTTTCGCAACAGACTCCAGTGAAATTCGACACTTCAACTTCAAAATACATAACAAAAAACTCGATATCCGCTTACATCACTCTCGCACTGTACTACTTGAAAAGTCTGTAGTCACAGATAATTTATTACTACCAAACTAAATTTATTGTCGTAATCATTATACAAATTAAGTACAGTCAAGCACGAATCTACATCATAACAGCTTTGTTCATCACAAAGCAATGGATCTAATCTTGTTTGAATCACAGTTTTCAACATGCCACTAGAATGATCTAGGACAGAAGTTTCTCAATGACTTCCATCAAGTATGAACGACTGACAATGCTTGAAAACGCAAGAACCAGAAGGAGGAAGAGGCACCGAAGAGACAGCAGGAGTAACAAACCACCCAAAGTCCCTTATGAAAATATCAAAATTACTGTACATAGCAAGTGATAGAATTCGTGGACTGCGCTATTAAAGTCGACCCGCTGGATAGTTCCGTCTTCAAGACCACTTCCCTGTTTTTCACCTCAGTGACAATCATAATCATACACAGAAACAAAATAGCACCCTCCGGTAATTATCAAAATCCTACATACCACACATTGCAGGAGGATCATTCCTGATTCTTAACTCATATACAAATGTGCCTACACGCACCATACACCCATACCGGTCTATGTTGCCAATCCTAATCTCCCATCCCTGTTGATGGCCTTCTATCATCTTGTGCTCAGCAGGGCCTCTGAATGCTGATCGTGTGTATGTGGTTCAAGGATTAGCTCTCATGCTGACGCCGGCTTAATAGATTAACGGTTCGTAAGCTGCGCCACCATGTGTCAGACGTCGGAAGTAGGGATACGTCAGAATCGATTGTTAACGACCGCCAGCTCATTTCGCCCCGGCGACTATTCTTTTCTCCTGCACTTAGTCGGAGAGATACTGCGTGCGATACATTAACTACTAGACCAGGTCCCTGATGCAAAATTAACACGCATGGGTGTTCTATTTGTGTTTCAGGCACAAACCCAGATAGTGAATATTAACCATAAATAGTTTGAACCTTGAGCATGATATGCTAAGAATGCAGGGACGGATCCAGGGGAGGGCAAAGTGGCCATGCCCCCAAAAGGTTCTGCATTTATTATTTGGCCCCCCAAAAACGGTCGGACATTTAATGGTCGGCCTTTGCAAATATATCGTAACAATCCCCTTTGTAGCAGTCAAAATCCAGCTACCCACAGTAAAAAACGGGGAAATTTTGCGCCGCTTCGCGATATGACAAAAGTTTCGCAATTGCTTATACAAATTTGGTAAATGGGACAGTGAATTGCACTATAAAGTGTCTGGCAGAGGCTTTCCGCTCCCCCTGGCGGTAATTGCTGATCCCAGGGGCCACGGACAAATAGTTTGCACATATTGAGATTTGCAACCAGAAAAATTGGTTGCCTGAGACTTGGCTCCACTCACGGTCTGGTTTTAATATCACAATTTCATTTTCATGACCTAAAATCAACCTTTCCACGCCGCTTAGCGGCGTCACATCGGTGACCATCGTCATAACGAACCTATCGTCATCGCTTTCGGTTCGTCGTAACGTTGAATTGAATGAACAACATTTTTAGCTTCTTATCCTTTACAAGGCCCACTTTAAATTATTTACACAGCCTATATTTCTGGGATTGATCAGGCAAACCCATGCAAATTTCACGCTGCTTTGCTGCGCTTCAGAAGATGTACCTATAGGCTATACTGTAACAGGAAAATCCACAAAAAGTGCTGAAATGGTTTAAATACACGCGGAAAATGGGGGTATATCTTTTTCGTCATTTCAGCCGACTCCCCACTCTTAAATTATCCGCGACGCCCATGCGTATACAGTTGCAGACGGGCTGATGACGCGCCCCCCCCCCACGGTCAACAACTTGTTATCGCTGACGGTTGATGGTCTGCTACCCCCCGCTCAGATACTTTTCGGAATTGCCCCCTTAAAACGGCTAAATCCGTCCCTGTAAGCATGTAGTTTGATATGTATTGCTAAGCTGGGCATAAAACGTCTGTCTGTCCAATGCTGATAGAACTCTTCCACATACCTATCCAACAGACACATTGGGGACAACATATCATTGGCGAAGTTTGTAACGTAACGTCATACAACTTTCGCTGTCGACTGTCGTGTTCTTAGCACTATGAGGGAAACGAGCAAGGGCACAGGAGCCGGGGGGACAGGGAGGGCAGCCGCCCCCTCAACTTTTTCGAGGAGGGGCGTCGCCCCCAACTTTTCTGAGGTTCTATATCTTATGTTTACAGTTTTCTGATTAACAAAGTCGTTGAAAATAAATCACATCAATGTGGAAGTTCGAAAGAACTTGTTAAGATTATTAAATGATTGAAATGTATAAGTAGGTGTCTAGTTATAATTGCTTTCCAGTCCAATTTGAGGCTGTTTAGCCATTTGAAGGATATTTGAACTGAATTGATGAAAACTCAGCAAATTGTATTAGGATATCACCAGCACCGTAAGCGTCAACACATGTCGTGTTCTATCCGTAATAGAGAAATTCCTGGCCCAGAAATACGCCACGAAGTGCAAGGCACCCAATCTGATCACTGATGACGTCATAAGACTTGAAAGTCATAGAATGAAGAAAAGCGTAGCTTTTATGAGCTTCGAATATTTCCACTGGGGGGTTGCTCAGAGAAGTACTGGCCGGCCTATTTGTCCGTATGCCTGTCCAGGCGGGATATCTAGGCGCCTCTACAGGGCAAACGGTTGGCACCAGCGGTCCCAACATTTCAGGACACATATATTCCTTCTATGATATTATTTTTTGTTTGTGTAGTTTTGTATCCCAACGGGTGCAAACTGCACCCGTAGAGGGATAGAAAGCATCCATTTTTTGCCCTTTTACTTACTTGGTGAAAAATATCTATAACAGTTCTCTGTTTTGTTTTCTGAACTATTTTTATAACATATTCAATTTTGTGTCTTATTCAATTTGCTTTTTAAAAATTCTTAAAAATGCCTAGAAAATGGTAAAAAATAAATAAATGGGACAAAATAACGAAAATTATTTTGAGAAAGCTGACTTTCAAAACCCGGATCTTGTTTTCTCTTCTTTAACTTTGATGTCTGATTTTTTATCGAACAAACACTTAGCAATTGATCCAAATTGCACAAAACAAAAAAACATCATGAAAATTTGCATGCAAATGCGTGATTGTAGCTTGCAGCACTAACGATGGCGCCGACATGTTATATTATTTCATTTTGTTTTCATCTCCTCTTTCATTTTGACTTAAACTTTCTCGAAAAACGCCTGCAAATTGGTCAAAGTTGTTAAAGATCACGTAAATTTGCGCGTAAATGCTTGTTTGTACCTTGTGGTGCTGTCGAGAGCGCCAATCGAATGCAATTCCGGTACGTTTTCACCTCAAAATTAATTTCGGCAGTTAAATTTGTCTCGAAAAACGACTAGAAGTCGGTCAAAAAAGGAAAAAAAGACGAACATCATGTACATTTTCACGTAAGTGGTGTTATGGTACAATTTTGAAACCCAAGTTAATGCTCGGTCGCATTAATGGCCTCGGCTCTAAGTATGAGATAATATGCGATATCCGGCTCTGAAGTATGACAAAATCTTGAAAGGAGAGGCTAGTGTTTGAATTCGCTTGCATGCTATTACACCGAAACGCTGTTATGCTGAAATGCTGCTGTTATTTCGATAGCTAAAAAAATAATCCTTCCACTACCCATTAAGTCGCCTCATTCGGCCACTCGGTGAGTACTATTTGCACGCTGAAATCCTGCTTCCCCCAACTTGAACATAGTTCCTGCGACCCTGGCAACGAGTGTCTACACTCAGGGTTCAAACGCGATGTTATGAAGTGCCCACGTTCATCGTTTTAAGCCTTTCTGGATACAGATAAATAAAGCCACTTTCAATGAAGAGCCTGCAAATTATCTTTACCCAATAACTGCAATGCGTGTTTGCAGGAAATGCATTCACTGGTGTGCTTCTTGATGAGACGCCTGTGGTATCCACGTGAAATATGACAATGCTCGGGGCAATGATGAGATAACATCACTGGTTTAGTGGCGGTAAGTGCCACCCACTCCTTCAGCAATCGACGGCGTGCAGCCCGGCCCAGGAACAAGGGGTGAGTGACTAGTGAAGAACGCATCCCTGCTGTTGGCGGAGAGAGCATGGCATTCCGCGGTTTGCAACTGAGAACCAGGAGTTCTGGAGAAGGGGGTATCAGGGTGGTAATGTGGAGCGGAACAGTACTGGCCGTTCAAATACAGTACGATTTATAACAGAAAAAAAAAAACAAAAAAAAAACAAACAAAAATTGTAGCCATAGTATGTTAACAATGTGCAATATATAATTTACATACATAGAAATACATGCATACCTACTAGCCGTCGTTCCTTGTGGGTGTCATTTGACCCCCAGAGTTTTTTCGGGAAATAAGAGGAAAACGGCGGCATTGCTGCTGCAAATTTGGCTCAGCTATTTGGGCATTCAACTACCCACATTTGGTTAAAGTTTTGATCTCAGCAGCAGGCAGTCACTAGGTCATGTCAAGTGACCTTACCTCCAAAAATGCTTGTGGTCGTGCTGAGGCCGCAGTGTTTGTATGGAAGATTTTAAACTTGCAGGATTTAATTAAGTCATAAATACCTATAATTCGTATGTCTCAGATATTTTGTTTGTATCGGTGACCTAAGGTCAGGTTAGTTTCGTGACCTCTCCATGATTGTAAAATGTTCAAATGCTTCCTTTTCAGAGGATATGCATTGGATCAGGCCGATTCTTTCATAATCATGCTATTTTAGCCATTTATTGATGACCCGGGTGCAACTGCTGCCCAGTGACCTTTTTAAGGTCTGCTGAGTTCATCTGAAGTCACCAGCACTTTGTTGCCAATAATTATGGATTGTCCATACTGAATAAAGATAGAGACGTGCGAATGGCATAAATGTGTTTATGTCGTCGATTTGCGTCGCCCCACATGCAGCATAACCTACCTGGGTCACCAAATGACCTTCACCTTAAGTCAAATTTTGAATTTGATCTAACCAGGTCACCATTTATATGTTTTGAAGTGCCTCAGCCAGACAAACACGATAGTGTTAATATTACTTCCAAAATATAACCATACAATATTACCATATAATATTAACATAGTTGTTTATATTTATGTGACCAATCAATGCAAAGCTCTTCATGATAGACTTTCTGGGAAAAAAAAAAATATCCTCGTGATCTTTTGTGACCTCTGGAGCCTTAAATATTTGCCTGAGCTTAAATTTGAGAACGCCGACGGCGTTTGTAAATTTCTTGATCTTCCGATTTGTTTTTGTCGTTTGCTTCTAGCTATCATAGTTCCCGATATATTTTGAAGTTTCTGGATCAAAGCACTGTACCTACCTACTTAAAACATTGACATTTGATGACCTCTTCCCATGGGTGTAGGAGTGGAAAAAATATGGTGAAGGATGACATCGCTGACTGGTATAGATAAAGTAAAAAGTGTCTTGTGATAGCCCCGTCACACTGGCACCAATATATTTCGACATGCGTTTCTGAAAACATTCATACTTCCCATACTATTTGCAGCAATAACTGTAGCAGACCACATTCGCTGCAACACATCGCCCTATAACCTATAGTCATGACTCATGCCGGCCGGCAGGCGAACCGCACCTCCACTAGCGGCGGAACTGCTGAGTCGGATCCAGTCGGAGACGCGGACATTGGTGAAGGATCCTCCACCAATCTGAACCATTGGTGAAGGATACCCTTCACCAAAGAGATACGTTGCTACACCCATGCCTCTTCCTCCGGTGACTTGAATATAGAACCTGAGCAGAACAATGCCCTAAGTAATTTTGAATGTATGTACATCTTTGAGAGCTTTTTAACTTCTTTGCAACGTCTTTCTAGCATTTTTAGTTTTAAAGTTAATGAGAAGGGGTTAATTTGACCCCCATCAGGACGAAGTTGTCTCAAGGTGGACTGGTTATGGATTCGATTCTGATTTGATCGAATGGAATCGTTCAATCAAAATCTCTTGAATTAAGAATATTCGTTTCACCACCGGATCTTTTAGTTCATGAATCGTGATTGAATCAAAATCCACATAGAAACAAGGCTGATTGAATCAAACGGATTGTTCAATGTTGTTTCAGTGTTGAATCAAACGTGAATTGATCACAATATGTTTGGATTATTATTTGAATCAGAAATAATCATTTCTCAAAAAATAAAATCCATGAATCAAACGGTGATTGAATCATTCATATTCCCAAATGAATCGTGATTGAATCGTATAACAAAAAGTTGAGTCAACAGTAACCTACAGTCTGCTCAGAGGCCCACCGGGGCGCAGGCTTGTGGTTAGTCCGTACCACTGAACTCTATAGAGATGGAAGGCGCATTGGCCGGAATACTTGTCTAATCGGCGCCAGTGATATGGGTAATCACAAGAGCAGTCGGCGGCCTGTGTTAAAGGATGAGGCGGGCGGGCACATCGGCTGACATTTTACATATATTGAGCGAAACTTTACTAGATCGTAGAGCAATATGACTACCACACAATGTTCCAAATTGAATCAGAATGATTCTAGGATTTTAATTTTTCATTTTTGTTTTTGCACGAAATAATATTTTCACCTATAATGATTCTGCATCAATTATGAAACATAAACGGTAGTCTTATTGCGACTACCGCAAGTAGTTCGCCTCAATATATTGTAAATGTCCGCCTGGGTGCCCCGCCCGCCCTCAGCCTTAAACACAGGCCGCCGACTACTCATGTGATTACCAATATGGCCGCCGTCATTAGACAACTCGGCCAATGGAGTCACAGCGGCATAGCCACCCTGTGGTCCGTACAAATGGCATTGGGATGAAATCAATTATGTACCGAAATTGGCCTTTAAGAAGACTCGGTAGGCGGTACCTATACCACACAATTAACCATTCAATCCTGAATACCACGTTTAGCTGGTATGCTTAAGTATTCTGATGATAAGTGTAACCAGTAAGACGCCTTAAACGGCGAAGGACGAGCGAGTCCGAATAAATCCGCGTCAATTTATCACCCGTCAACGGAGGTTCGTCTTGTGCAAAGCATGGCTTTTTAATTATGTTCGCTATGTGTTGTTTTGCCGTCGCAAAAATAGATTCCGAGACTTAAATTGATATTTTGAACTTAAATAGGTTTTGCAGCGTTATTTAATTTGTTATATAAGCTTCTGTTGTAGGCGAAAATTCATTTTGGGATGGTAATTCGATGGATTTGCTTGCGCTTTACAGCTGCATCGATTTTTATCGTCCAGCACCCTTTGTGTTTGAAGCTACGCGGTGTAATGAAGGAATTGTTATAGAATAAAAAATATTACAGCATATTTTAACAGCGAAATACTGCATTAAAACCTCAATTTTGCAGCATTTTAAGAGGTACATTGGTCTACAGATGGTGTGTTGTTTTAGTCGCTTCACGTCCGCATAGGTGCTGAGCACTGATTTAAATTGTGAAGACGTTCATTAAAACTATCATTTGCGCTTATATACCAGTAACTTTCACGTTCCACGAAGCCGCTGCATCGACACATAGTGCATACGCCGAGCGGATTGTTTCTCTACGCGTGCTGTGTTTGACCCGTGGCTTACGACTTTTGGTTAGCCGAGATATAGGTCCGGTATTGCAACGATGTTTTGCAGGTAAATTTTCGTTGGACGAAACAGGGTGCCACGTCGCACGTGAAGTGTGACCCAGAGTTTGACCCGTGCACATTGTCAGTGTGTGGTCTCCAAGCCTCACATCAATTTTAGCTTTATAGGTCAGCCGTTTCTCAGCTACAGCAGGATAATACTTTCTGGCACCCCTGACGCGGCACGTGTGCACGCGCCAGCTGACCCATCACATGATAAAAAAACATGTAAATAATCATAATGTCATGAATGGGTTAGATGGGTATTGATGTCATAGATGGACGAAAACCGCTTGTCAAAATCGGATGCGGATTCAAAAAGATATAAGCTTTCTGACCAGCGTCGCGGTCTAGGCCGGGCCCGGCCGGTCGGGTACGGCCGCTTATTATGTGAGAAAAATCCGGTATTCAATGAGGACTCGCTCCGCGCTTCGCGCTCGCTCGTAATTATCTACCACTCTCCCATCACCAATGATAATAATTTTACGGATTGCCTTGGAAGTGTCACAAAATCCTGCAGTGCTGCATGCAAACATCGGTGTTAGAATTGACAGAAATCATGCAGTAGTGTGCGCAGAAATTCTCAAAGGGCCAGGTCATTGCCTCGAGGGGCGCCACCGGATCGAAAGGGGTGCCACTAATATTGACTAAAATTGCGCAAGAGCGCCTCTTCTTCCGCACGTGCTCGTCGTGCCTTTAACATTTTGTTGGGCGCCGTCACTGGCCGGATGGGCGCTGTCACTGATCGGAGGGGAGCCAGCCAGCTTTGGATGGGCGCCTCGGGTCCAAGGGACCAGGTCATGCCCTGAATAAACGTGTACTCGGTGCGCCACTGAAATCGTGTATGATCAGCTAGGTTAGAACCAAAGATCTAGACTATGTTGTATCTTCAGTGTTAATAGTTTTTTAACGTGTTATAAAACAAACTTGTATCAGACAGATGGAGCTTTGGTTTCATTTAAAATTATCGCTACGTTGACCATTTATGAAACAGTGGACTTACAGTGCGAATCACTTGAAACAAACATTATTGGTAATTCTGAATTAATTTGTTTTGACTTTCACTTAGGTACTTTTATTAGTTTCAAGACGGATGCGACGGTGAGCAAATGGGTTACCTATGTCGTATTGTCGTATTTTAGCATTCACATTATTTATCGGCAGTTACCACCAGATATATGCCTGGATCCGGGACCCAGCTGAGATACTGATCTTTGTGTCCTGTGTCCCAATCCCAGGGTCCACATGGGACAACAGATCCAGGTACACAATAAGCTAAGGGATCCATATAGTTCCCAGATCTTGATATATTTTATGCTGAGGGATCCACTGGGATCCCATAATCCAACTTCCGAACCAGGCACACTGTGTAGGTGTCCTACTTCTTGCTTAATGTCATTCATATGGGATTAGTTACAATATATTATATATATATTATATATATATATATATATAATATATATAATTAATAATATATATATATATATAAAACATATTACACATATAAGCAATCAGGCGCGGCGAGACAAATTAGCACAGATTGCAGGACGATTTTATAATTCACAGGTACACAGGTATTCACAGGTCCTTTGGATTGTATAGTGAAGTAACACGTACAGGTACCTCATTGAACGTCAGTGTATCGGCAACCAACTTACACTGGTCTAAGGCCTGAGCTTTTTAGAAGTTCATAGTTAGTAGTTTAAGAAGGATTGAGTGTTCATAATAACCAACCATAAGTCACTATATTTTATTTACCGCTTTCTAATAAAGAAAGCCATTCCTTCAACTCTGCTATTACCGGGCGTACAACATCCAGCTCGACTTTCCAGCTTTTTCGCAGGGAAGTAAACTTTCTTTCGTAACCTTTTTTCAAAGAAAAATGGGTTCCCAAAGCTATGATAGAATCAGCGATCTCAAAGTTTTTAAACAGCAATTCACTCGTAGTCCTTCTTTGTTCCAGGCTAAACAACTAGAGAAATATTTCGGTCTTGCCCTTTCTTCGGGCAAACAGTCGATGAAATTAGAGTAAGTAGGAAAACTCTCCTCAAAAGTACTACCCCTACATGAACCTAGATTGGTGTTACGTAATAATTTTAGTACAGGTTCTCTCTTCAACTTCAAAGACATTGTTCCCTAAGGCTTGCCGCTCTGCTGGGTTTATTTAAAATTCAGTTGCCCCTCATGCGAGGGGACGTAACATAGGTTCCACCTATTTAAGACTTCACAGCAGAGTATTCCAGCATCAGGGTAAGTCAGACAGAACTGGGGGTAAATTTTTCACCAGTCCCGCTGAGTCTCAATAAGGGATCATTCGTTGGACTTGTGACACTCCATTTTTCCATGGACGACTTTAAAATTATTGATCAGGAAACGAATCCAAACTTTAACTTAAGAATTTTAGAGTCTTTGTATATTTTTTCAAAACGAATCCTAGTATCGCACATGATAACAACTTCTGCATTCAAATTGAATATCGTTACTTAGAGGATCTCGCATGAATAAGTGTGTGTGCATTTGCATTAGGTTATTTGTACCTGCGAATATATCGTCTTTTGCAAATTACTGTGCTAATTTGTCTCGCCCGCGCTTGATTGCTTATATATATATATATATATATATATATATATATATATATATATATGTTTCCAATAGGTACCTACAACTTACAGGGTAATTTGCAGGCACTAGTTATATATCTACATAGTATCTACAAAGTACATACTGCGTACGCAAAATAGAGACCATCAATTTTTGATGTCAGTCCCTGCATCTTGTGTTTCAAGACCTGATGCTCGTTTAAATGAGAGATCCAACAGGGGATCCCAAATCTTGAAGCATTTTATACCGAAGGATCCAGGAGGATCCCATACCTTAATGCATTTTACGCAAAGGGATCCACTGAGCTGGGATCCAATATCTTCATACATTTTATAACCGAGGAACCCACCGGAGATCCCAAATCCCACTTCGAGTTCCAGGCGCAAGTCTGGTTAGCACCATCAACTAACTAGATTTATCCTTTTGGTAACTCCTAATTTCTCAGGTCAAAATCACTTTTACACAATTCATAGCAGTTTATTTTGTTTGCCAGTAATGAGCGGCTGTTTGGCAAAGTCTGAATATCGGTTGGCCAGCTGCTATCTTCCAGTCCAGCCAGCTCTCAGCTTCCTGACAGAGCTGTGCAGAAGAGGTGTATAAAATCTCAAATATTCTGGTCGCAGCCTAGTCACGGCCACGGAATGAGCTGGCCAGTCACAGCCTCAGTCACGGTCGTGGCCAGTTCTGGTCTGGGCGCTGGGACCGGAATTCTGCAGCTCTACTGTGGAGCGCGGTTTGTGTGAGCACCACGGACGGAGCGGCAGGGAGGGGGGGGGGGCTACCCACCCCTGGTCGACACTCCGCCGCGGTCCGATCTGACCCATCAGGCACGCTTTACCGGCCTCCCTGGGGATCAGAGCGGGGATGAATCCCCGGGGCGGCGCGGCAGTCGCAGTCTCCCCGGCCGGTTAGCGCTGAAGTGTCCCATTTCCGCCGAAAGGCCGGCGACCGCAGCCGTTTGTTTTGCGCCGCTCCCCAGCGAGTTTGTTTTATTTCACGGCGATGGTGGGGGCGAGCGGAGCTGGTGCCAGTGCCGGTGCCGGTGCCGGTGCCGGTGCCGGTGCCGGTGCCGGGGGTAAGATGCTAACCACATGGCGGCTGAGTGGCCTGAGGCAGGCCACAGTGGAGGCGGAATGGCTGAAATGCCGCTCTGCAGCCTCGCGCAGACTGCAGGGACTGCAATCATGGCAGGTATGGCCGGGTCTGCAGAAAAGCCGGCGCGGAGGGCGTACGTACCACCTCCTAGGCAACACCGTCAACAATGGGCCAGTTGCACAGTGGTGATGTCGCCACAGTCACAGCAGGTATGCATAATCATAGGCGTAGGAGCCTATGGGCCAGGGGGGAGGCAACTGCCCCCCAACATTTTCGGATTTTAACATTACGCCTATGGACGTTGCATGGAAAGAATCGACTTCAAAATGCATTTTGCCCCCCCCCCCAACTTCAAATGAGTTCCTACGCCCCTGTGCATAATATGCGTGCATTCTCGAGCTATTCATTGCTTTACAGTTGAAGCAATATTCCCAATGAGTCATGCCAGCTCACAATCGTTTTATTCGGAATTCGATGAGAGGTATGCATTTTAGTGATTCGTTTTAGCAAGACATTTTTGACAGATAGGTAGCTCAACTTCTCTGGAAACTGACGTAAATCCTATCAATCGAAAGTGTTGAAGATTTGAGCAGCTTTGCTGCTTGCTATCATAATTTATGTCTCAGGCTTTTAATGATAATCACTTTCATCCTAAACCATTTTTGACAATATAAGATGCTTCGAAATGGCGAATTCGAATAAACAGCAGCAACCCAAAATATGGCTGAACCTCCAAAAGTTAAAGAGTTGAATGCGAAAGCAGAATTCCAAATTTCATGTTTTAGCCAATACCTACGCATGATAAAAACATAAAAACAAATATGCATATATAGCCACAAGCATAGGTATTGGACTTATTGAACCATTTGAAGTAAGGACTGCGTGAGTATTTACACTTTACCCAGTCATAGCAACTTCACCTGGGGGATCAGCTGTTGTGCTTTTAATCAATCAGCAACTCCCAAGTCCCAAATCCAAATATGTAGTACATTAACTAAATATAATATATCTAGTTAGTAGTTGTGCCCCAGTGCAGCGCGATGCCGACAGTTTCCTGTCGCTGCAGCTGCACCGACAGCATTCTGTTGACGCTGTGTCTTCAGCAAAGGCCACATGAAGAGAATGCTACATCTGTTTTCCCTGCCGGACCGTAAGATCGATTTGTATGCGTAGCGATCAGAGGAGCGATTACCATCCAACGTGGCAGAACAATAGGGTTCATGACGTGTAGTTCCTCTTCAACGGGGCCAATCACTCTTCAAAAAACGTTAACGTCCGATTCAATGCACCGGTTATTGCCATGCATAGATGCATAGAGGCATTATCCACGTTTCCCATAATAACGTTAATCGGCTATTTTCTCGCTCGAGTGGCCGTCACTGCTCGGCAAATGCGGCTGGCTACGCGTCGAGGTCCATAATCATGCGCCATCGCGTCGGTTCGACAACACCGCTCTCCTGGCCTCCCAGAGCGTGCCGCTCGCCTGCGTTCCACCCCCACCCACCCAAACGACACCGAAGCCGCACTTTGTGTGTACAGCCAGTACCCCACCCCCTTTAAACCCCCATCCTCCAGAGCCAGTACTATACCCGCCGCTAGAGCCATCAAAGGTAACTTTAGTTTTAGGTTACCTCGAGTTATCCAGAGCCGCACTGCGTTTCACCCCCACCCACCTAGCCAGTGCCACTCCAGCCCGAGCCAGTCAGAGCCGCGGCTGCCTCCCACCCCCACCCAGGCCCACAGTCGGCCACAGCCGCTGATATCTCCATCTCAGTCGGCCATTTTCCATGGCGGCCAGCTCGGTCCCCGCACTCGGGTCTGTCGTACTGGTCGGTACACACCCGCTAACGGCCCGGCGTCACACGCACAAAAAGCTCTGGCTCCGGGCTGGCGGCGGGCGGGGGGCGGGTCCCGAGGTCCGACCCGCGCCCGCCGGCCGCCAACCGGCCGAGCGCGGCGTTTTTGTGGCGACACACGGCGGGCCGGGCTGGTCGGCGAGGTGCAGGTACCGCCTGACAGCCGACGGCTGGCCAGCGGACGCAGAGGGGGGGGGGGGGCAGAGCGACAGGGGGCGACGGATGTCAAGCGGAACAGAGCAGGGGTTGTTCGTGCCCCGTTACGGCAGTTCACCTCCTGTGATGACTCCCCACTATCCGGGCCTCGGGGAGCCGAGGCATCATCGGATGTTGAGATCCTCGCGGTCATGATATCGTGTCTGAGTTGGACATCCGAAGCTGGCTTTTCATTCGCGGCTCGTAAAAGAGAGAGTAATGTTGACTCCACCTTTATTAACCTTCATCGCTTCATGGAGCGGACGATAATTTACATAATGTCCCGTAATTCGATACCAACAACAGCGTCAGCGCATTAGGGGCACCATATATCGCGCAACTCGTGCCCATCATTCTGCGAGCTGAGTTTTTCAGTCAGCAGCTACACTACACGGCCAACTCAGCCAGCCTGGCATGTTCCCGCGGCACGGTGTCTCTCTGTCTGCCCGTCTCCCCGCGGTCTGCCTGCCCGTCTCCCTGTCCGTCTCCCCGCGGTCTGCCTGCCCGCGGTGCAGCGTCGGTTAGCAGCAGAGACCGCCGCCACCGCCACCGCTCAGTCGTCGGCTCCGACGCTTCAAACGGCAGCGTCGGCGGCGACGAGCGACGCACCCATAAATCTGCATGTTTCAATTTCCCTCGCATGTGTCTGACTTTAAACGCTTGTAAATCACGTCAAGTGACATTTGCAACACTCGCAGGACGTTGCGAATAAGACCGCGGACTGGTTTAAGGCGAGGATTTAATTCAATTGCCGGCTGTTTGATAAACGCAGCTGCGGTAGAATTATTGGACCGCCACTAAACTGCAGATTGTGACTTTCCGGAAAGGGTTGATAACAAGCCATATTTCAGCCCCTCAGTGGCTTTAACGGTACAATATGGCCCATTTCTATTCAAACAGACCCAATAATATGGAAGGAGTCAGATTTCAATCCTTACACTCAATAAATTCCGCAAATGGGCGCTGTCGTTGATAAGTCTGGCCGATGCCGGTATTGAGCTCTCCGAGACCGCGAGTTCCAGCGAAATATGCCCGCTATCGAGCAAAATGGAAATAACCCGACTGGAATCCCATAAAGGCTGGAAACAAACGAAGCCAATATCCATTTTTCATAATGTTATCATTCAATGCAGATGGGCGGCGGGTATAATAACGCTTCGGAGGTCCAATCTCGCTCCAAACGGGTTGACGCGGCCGGAATAAAGGCCGCTAACAGCCGTGAAACACATAGGCGGCGGAGGCAGCACGCCGCCACCGACGCCACCAGCCGTACCCACCACGACGACAGCCCCACGGCTGATGACAGCCCCACGGCTGACGACAGCCACGGCTGAAGACAGCCACGGCTGACGACAGCCACGGCTGATGTCAGCCACGGCTGACGACAGCCACGGCTGATGTCAGCCACGGCTGACGACAGCCCCACGGCTGAAGACAGCCACGGCTGAAGACAGCCACGGCTGAAGACAGCCACGGCTGATGACAGCCCCACGGCTGATGACAGCCCCACGGCTGATGACAGCCCCACGGCTGATGACAGCCACGGCTGAAGACAGCCACGGCTGAAGACAGCCACGGCTGATGACAGCCATGGCTGACGACAGCCCCACGGCTGAAGACAGCCACGGCTGAAGACAGCCACGGCTGAAGACAGCCACGGCTGATGACAGCCACGGCTGAAGACAGCCACGGCTGAAGACAGCCACGGCTGACAACAGCCACGGCTGATGTCAGCTCTACTCAGGCACGTAGCCAGGATTTTGCTCAGGGGGGCACGTCGAAAAAAATCACATTTTCTCCTCATCAGCATATCTGGCTGACCGGGGGGGGGGGGTAGGATCGGGTTTTTTCAGAGAACTTATCTATCTAGTGTGAATTTATTTCGCTCAGGGGGGGCCATGGCCCCCGTGGCCCCCCCTTGGCTACGTCCCTGGCTCTACTGGAGACGGAGCTGCAACGCCGCACTGAGACGGGGTCACGCTGTCAGCGCTAGTCTAGCTCATAATGCCATATTTTTGGGAATATGGCACCATTTTGTTGGAAGGGGTATATGACTTTGAAAGGGTTCAGCTTAAATTTTCCGAATATCAGCGCATCGAAGGTCTTTATTTACGCTAGTTACAACTGGCAAAATATGTATTTTATTTTTTTGAAAATACTATTTTTTGGATTTTGGTAACAATAGAATTAGATCATCAAATAGCATGCAATCGAAAGGTCGTGGGGTTTACAATACATGATCCAATATATATATATTGCAACAAAGTGTGACCCCATAAGTGAAACATTTTGTTAAGGGTTTTGCCCCACAAACAATTAGCGTGGGAGTTCTCAGGAAGAAACCATTATAAGAACCGATTAAGATACCAATATAAGGAATTTGGATCGATCATCCTAAGAAAGAAGTCAATACAAGAAATTGCAAAAAAGAGAAGTGAACATGAAAGCGAAGCATATATGACCATTAATTAGTTGTCATTAATTTATCCCAGAACGGAGAAAGTACCGTCCTTTGCCTATCGGTTTCGCAGGGACCTACACTTTGTCATTATGAAATAGCTGCTTTGTCTTCTTGGTGAAAACTACTCTCGTAACTTAAAGAGAGCTTTGTGCTGGTCACAGATAACCTAGCAAACTTTATCGAAGCTTCTACGTAACTTCGCCTCCTGTATAAGCATGGCTTAACTTCGATACAATACGATACAAGGCTTTACATTCACAATATTGTATAAACATGCACTAACTTCGATACAATACGATACATACAATGCTTTACATTCCCTTTAAATGTGTTCGCAAAACGGAGAAGATAGAATAACTAAAAAATTTGAGACGTTAGACTTTATAATTTGTATTTTTGGGGGGTGTTATCGTGTTAACGATATACATTCACGAGAGAATTACCAAGAAGTGTGCTAGACGAGTCTTGTCAGGACGTTCAGTCGGTCTATTATGTATCTTCCCCTTTTTAGCATCTATAACTCATCTAATTTCACTTCTGTAAACGTGAAGGACTGATACAAGGGAACATGTGGTAATAACCTAGGAAGGTACCTCATGTTCCCTTAAATAAGTCCTTCTTTTACAGATAATTTAAATTAGAGGAGTTTTAGAAACTAAAAAGGGAAGATACATAATAGACCGACTGTACATAAAGACAGCAGAGAAAGTGCGTTTGTGACAATCGAGGCCTTGTGTGAGCATCAGTACCTAGAAGTCACATATTACGGGACAGCAATACGCCTTCCACATCCCATCAAATGAGTCAGACTGATTACGACCGTCCACAGAGGTCACAATCAATGATATACGGGCGGCATTCGGGCTGTAGCGCCAGTATCGGAATCAATGCTACTGGGGCCGTCTGCTAACGCGATTGTCCATCATATTACTGAGCTGACGTCCGTGTGTGTGGATTGGGGTGGGGGTGGGGATGGGGGGACGCCCCGGAAAGGCAGGCCACCGGTCAGGGATCAGTGTTATCAATATACGGAGGACGCAGGGCTGGCGTCGGTCGGGTTCATATAATGGGGGAGGTGGGTTACACAAGGGAAGCTCAGTACAGCGTATTGGAGTGGTTTCTAAGAAGACGACACGACGCAATGGCTCCGATATTGCATTACAACTTGAGTACCGTAAGGATTTCCACATAGGTGGGTGATTACTGAGGTTAACCCTACTATGTCACGATAATATCTATACACTATACAGTGATATATGAAATTGTGTAGGTATGTCTTATTCGTTCCGTATGGGTTCAATGGGTATCTGAATCAAGCCAGAGAAGAAAATCTGCCATTCAGTATAATGACTGCATGGTTACACGATTAAAGGGAAATAATGATTTTGCTATCGCACTTGAAATGGGAGGAAGCATAAGTAAAACTCATATAAGTAAATCCAACCTCATCTGGCATACAAATGTTCTTAGCCGAAGCGATTTCAAGTTAAAATTGATAGGCGTCCTTCGCTTATAGCAGTCGGTACTTAGCAAGTAGGTGTATGTTGGTAACGAATTCAATGTTCGAGCTAAAATTAGCCTGCCTTCGCAAAGCTGTTTATCATTAAGGTATCATGGTATGCAACAATGCAACATTCTTCCTGTATCTTTTGCTATCTTTTGATCTTTTGCGAATATGTACCAAACTTGTAAAAACAATCAACAATCATTTGAAAAAGTGCATTGAAATCGGCCGTTTAGTTTGATCCTGAACAGCGACCTTTTTAGTGTTCTCGAATCATTTTGGGTGTGAAAATAAATTGGATGTTTTCCTTTTCAGCGAGTTAAGCGTGCTGAGGATTAACATGATTAACATTAACGTTTCTTGACCATATCATCAAATTATTCGAAAAATCAATTAAAACCAAATATGTTTCGGGTATGTTCGGGGCTCGGGCACTGCCATTCATCGACCGAACGTAACATACCCTAAGTATTGCAATGCATACAAGCAACATTTATCCAAACCGTTTTTCCACAATCAATCAATCAATAAACATTTAAGAAGACCGTGATGCATTCGGCGGTTTAACTTGCCCTCCTATGACGACTTATTTTAAACAAACGTTTATGCGATTTATTGAGAGGTAATTCAACGAGAGGTATTCAACGTTGAGCAGATTGAAACAAAAGCGCCAGATATGTCGCGCTTCCAATAGTGGAGGGAAATCAGCTATCATGAATCCTGAAAGAAGTATAAGTAGGGGAGACCGGGCACGTTCTGTCACTTTTTTGTTAATTTGCCCTGGCGGACACACTTTTAAGAGTTAGTGATTGATACTTTCCTATACTGTTACGTACATCAATAGCTGCAAATCGTTTTTGGGAGTTGTAGTGGTATCTCAGTTTGTTTCGACACCAGTGTCGATAATGCGGCGATGACTCATCCGACAGAACCTGCCCCATATACTGGGCACATTCTGTCACCTATGGGGGCACATTCTGTCACTGATGGTGCACTTCCTGTTATCATCGAACGGTCATCTGTGGCGTCCCTGCAGGGGGAGAGAGGGTTTCATTCATCGCCATCATCAATAGTGTAGAAAATGCCGGCCATATACGATCCCAACACTGCATTTTTTCGTTTTTCGTGGTTATCCATGCACGAATCGGGGCATATTTTAACATGTTAACTGAGGTTGAGGGATTTCCACCGCAATGCCTTGAAATCCCCTGTGGACGCAAAGATCCACCGTAGTCAGTGGTAAGAAAAACGCGTTGAACTGTCTCCACGGGCCCAGTGATATAAATATTTTTGCAATGAGACCCCAACGTCCCCCTCCTCGTTAAACGACTCTTTGCGCTGACAACCCGACGCCATCCTCCCCGAGGAATCAACAACTTTTCTCTAACGAAACGTAGCAAAAACTTTTGCCCTCCGGCCCTCCAAACTCGAAGGCCGAAGCCTAGATCCGCCAGTAGAAATCCCACCAGTGCAAATTCCTTAGAAAAGGCCCTTAAGGCACGAATAATGTGAACTGCATTCGCACCTACCCGATTCGTTTTACGCTTAGTTAGGGGCATCCCATATCTGTAAATAACGGGCAATCATTTAGTATGGTCATTTAATAAGCGATACGGACTAGGAATCATGAACAGATTCAGTGACAGCACCCGCCCCAGATTGGGTGACAGAACCTGCCCCACTCGACATAGGTCACACTTTTTCGTTTTTTACTGAGAACTTGGGAGAACTGGGCAGAATAACGCTCAGCATAATGTTCTGGACATTCGTGTCGCGTCATGACAGCATTCAAAGACACTATACAATTATCTGAATGGCCATTAACCAAAATTGTGTTCACTTAACAAAAGTTTGGATTTCTGTTGAAAAACAAACTTTTCCAATTTGGACGAATCCGGTCGCAGGCAGGCATGTTGACTGTTGTTGTTTTGATAGTACCGGGCCATTGCAAGCAAAAAGGAACATATGTTACGAAACAACATTATTCCTGCGGTGGATAGTTCACGAGAAAAACCCGCTGACAGAATGTGCCCCGTGACAGAACGTGCCCCGTTCTCCCCTACTTGTGTATCCCCCCGCAAAAATCGAAATAAAAAGGTTGTGACTTCATTTTTAAATTGATTGATTTAATGACATACATTTTGCATGATATAAAAAGAGGGAAAAATATGTAAAAAGGTAAATATATTCCTTTAATAAATTGTAGCTTAAATGGTCGTCTAAATACTAGCAAATAATGCCATAAAATTACTGTCGGTAGGATTCAAATTCATTCAATTGTACTGAGCATTTCGTCATCCATGCTAACAACAAGGCAGACCTATTATACTAAATATACCTACCTACCTTAAACTGCAGGCAGAGGAAGCTTCAGGTTCGGTCTTCCACAAACATCTGTAAGCGCACTCATGGTGGCACAAAACAAGTTATTGATAAATTTGTCGCAAGGAACAGCATTTCTTCGGACATTTTCCGCGTAGAACAGCATGTATTCGGTGTTATGCCCCATGTACTGTGTGCGACAGCATTTATTCAGAGAGGTGCATTGCGGCACAGCATTCTTCCTGCAATGTGTATTGCGGAACAGCATTCTCCAGAAGCGTGTAATGCGGCACAGCATTTCAGTACGGTTTTATTTCATCCCGCTTATTTAGGCAAGGGTTTCAGGCAGCTCACTGACTGCGGCTGACGACAGGCTAGTATAAATGGTTGATATGACAATGCAGCTCTTCCGATTAACCAGCTGGTAAAGGTACACGAGGGAAAGTTTCTAGAATACTCGTTTATGTTTTCGCTCTTATTTTCAGCGCTTAAAGTTATATATTTAGATACCCGGCGCTATTGCACCAGCAGGTACCGCAAATATGTTTGTTTCGTATATGGCAACAGCATTACCATAAATTGTCCACTGTCGTGGGTTCGGTTGCGTATGTTGGAATTGTTGGACGTTGGACTCAACTGAACGTAACTACTGTAATGGATGCGGAAGAAACGTGCGTGGGCCACCTGTACTGTAGTCCTGCGCGGCCGGCGTAGGGGCATGGTAACTGTTTTCAAGTTGGAGGGGGGGGGGGAAACTTCTTACATAGGCGTAGGAGCCTATGGGCCGGGGGGGGGGTAACTGCCCCCCAACATTTTTCGGATTTTAACAATACGCCTATGGACGTTGCATGGAAAGAATCGACTTCAAAATGCATTTTCCCCCTCCAACTTCAAATGAGTTCCTACGCCCCTGACTTCTTGCGACCCGAGGTAGCAAAAATGAGAGCTAAAAGAAGCGATATATCGCTGTGATCGCCACCCGTTACATCGCCAACAGGATTTATCGCCATATATCGCCACCCGTTCACTCGATATATCGCCATTTATCATCAATATATCGCCACCCGTTCCGCGAGTGTCAATGCCGGCGACCGCCTTGATCCAGAATGTCGTTGGTGTCCACTATTCATGCTGTGTTCGACCCCTGGCCGACTAAGACTCACCCTCTGCTGAACGTCAAGGGAGCAAAGCCGACATCATACTTCTGTAATTACGCGTTTTGCTTAAAAACGGATGAAACACCCATGCCAAAAATACTGAATGTTACTTCCTCTGTGGCGCCTTGGAATAATTCATGAATAGTAGCATTCACCTTAAAAAATGTTATGACCAAGAAATAGCTTTATCAACGTTACGACAAAGAAACATATGCTATTGACAATTGTGCATTCACAAATGTATTTATCAGTGTTTCCATGCTACGATAGTCAAATGTGCGGTGCCAATGTATGTACATATGAAAAGTTGCAAAAATAGGTCCAAATTCAATCCAGTTTAATTTTCTTATCATATCATTTTTCCTTCAAACTGCACAATGCACATTTGCTTTACAAAACATAAGCAAATTTCCGTAGACAATGCCGTTGATCTAACTCGCAGTTAAAAGATCACGGTAAAAGATGGGGAAGGGCCGACACCTAGCTCCAAAGATGGAGGGCATCAACCCCCCAGGTCCAAAGTTGAGGAGGCGAGCTGCTTCCACGGTTTCCACGTCCCAAGGCGGGAGCTTCAGCTTTCAAGGTATCTGAATAAAGCGTTGGTAGCTCAGGTGCTCAGGCCAAATCCCAGACTTAATGAGCTAAGTCCGCCCGTGTAGCTCAGTCAGGAGATCGCTGTGCTTATGCTCGTATTCACCATGGCAAGGTGGGTTCGAGCCGCTTCGGCGCTGGCTATTTGTTCCTGGCGGGGATGACCTGCGGCCGGTGGCAGCGGCCGCGATCAAGGTCAGATGAAGCCAGCGAGCCGGGTAGACCGTCCTCAGTTGTTAAGGGTCCGTTAAACTTTCGCCTCTAAGTTCTGCCAGTGACTAAAAATGGCACGATCGTTGATGAGGTTGGGACCCGCGCAACAAGCTTAGCTTAGCGTTGGTCCTGAATCCTGACACCGGAGATCCATCTAATCGAAACATTCGGACTAAATTTATAACAAAAGTGAGGACGAAATACGGGAGGGATGTATAAGGAACATCACGATCAGTGAGGTATGGGGGTGAGGGCAGTGAAACTTAGATCTTGTCTTAAGGAAATGCCATGTAATATTGATTGATTTGCAGCTGTGTGCTCCTCTTTCATAAGCGAACCGTTTGCCGCCCAAAATTATCCTTAGGTACTAAGGAAAATACTTAATACAGTATTACAAAATGACCAAAAAGTGGGTGGCCATGGCCCCCTGTTTCTACACTCACTGGCGGATGCAGGGAGGGGGCAGGGGCAAAAGCCCCCTATTCCACGCTCGAAAGGGACAATAATATAAATTTCCCCCCTTCCTCAAAATCCGCTGAAACTGGTGATGACAAATGGATACTGACTGCAAAAAAAAAACTCTTGAGGATAAATAAATAGTTATTTTTTGCCTCGTTCATGTTTCATCTGTTTCGTAACAATTTAGTAGCAGTAGGCACTGGTGGATCCAGAACGCTGGTTGGGGGGAGGGGGGAATTTCCAAAGGTCTCACAAAATTTTGAAAACTCATCGGATTACACTTACTGATACGCATTGATAGCTGATTTAAAGGGACACTGCCACCTTAACATTATATTTAAGTTGAGATAGCCATTTTGCGTGCTTGGCATTGAAACTATGTATGGTATAAGTTAAAACAACCACTGAGGTCGATCGCAGAGAAATTCGAGTTTGGTTTTATTACATCTGTTAACCATTCCTCAGTCCAATGTAATTTGAACGGGGACCCTGATCCGATGTCGTCATCTCTCTTCACTAAAATGTTTAATTACGTCGACTTGTTTTACCTTTGGCCATAATTACCATAACTGTCAATATTATGACAGCGTAAGTCTTTTGTTTCATTCCCTCAAAATCTTCATATGACGTCATCAGCCAAATATTAAACGCAACTTTTTATGAATTGAAGCAATGTTGTGAGAACAAATGTCATAACTCGTGTTCGCAGCATTACTAATATTAGCACCAAGCGGCGTACATTTGAGAACTTTTGGGAAGGTGGGCAGTGTCCCTTTAAGGAAGTTTTTGGTAAAACGTTGCTTAAATTTCATAGCCTATATAAAACAGTGACTACACGGAATGTATGTTTGAGTGGGGGGGGGGGGCAGGATCTTAGCTCCCAACGAGTACTCAGCCTGAATCCTGTCTCACTTACGAATTCTGCCCGATTTGAACTAGTCACTTTTGGTTGTATTACCTGTTTACGCCAATAACTCGGCCCGACGGCCACTACGGGTATTTTGAGATTTTAATTTGACTGACAATAGACTCGGCTATCAAATTACTATCTCGGATTTTTGAATTTTATGGGCAAAATTTAACATTTCTGATTTTTTCTTCATATTTTCCGAAACTGTCCAAAGTGCAAAAATATAAATCACAGAACGCATCAGATGACGAAATTGGACGGGAATTTGATTATGCCACGAAACTTGAAGTTGATAAATTAAAATTGACTGACATATGTATGACTTCCAAGACACAAAATCGACCCTTTCCACGGCATTACCATGCATATAAAATGCATTTCCGTTTTTGCTTTATACTATTGACTATTTGAAACTAATAAGGGCGTCGCCGCAATATTTCGAGTGAGGGGCCAACCAGGGATATGGGGGAGCCAGCGAGGGTTCTGGGGGAGCCGGCGCCATAGACCTAATGTTAAAATCCTGTAAACTTGGGGGTGCCGAAGAGGGTTTTGAGCGCACCTGGGGGTGCCCACTGCCCAGCTCCCCCAGGCTCCCCCGTTGGCGACGCCCCTGGTCATCATGGATCGTTAAAGGGAATGTTTCATATGTGTGTGTTTTCCTTTTGCTGTTGTTCATAGTCATACCATGCATCAGATTCCAGCGATCAAAGGTCTCTGAGACATTCTGCCATGTCCTGTCTACCTCCCCCCCGTCCAGCGTCACTTCTACTGGTTGTACCGGCTCAACAGAAAGTAATGACGACGGTACACATGCCATGGTATATTTCAATTACATTTCACACTATGTAACACACCTCAACAACATGACTTTGGAGATCCTGTGTTTCTATGTGCTCATCATAGCAGACGATATCGATAACAAAGTATCCATATACAATATACAGGATACAGTTCCCGGTTAACGCATATCACACAGTTACAAAACACAAGTAAATGCCACATACTTTACAATGGAATCACATCAGCAACAGTACACTGGTAACATACGGAGAGTACAATAAATACTATGATTATCAATGACCGGAGTACTAAGCACTAAGGACACGCAAGAACGCCATAATCACCAGCATAATGACATAATGGATGTCACAAATAATGAATAGCATCGCCGCTATACAGAGCACGGTTCCATGCCCGTTTCATTCAGTCATATTGACACCGGTATATTTCCAATACGGAGGTACCAAAATACTGGACACAACCGGACATCGCTGATGGGGAAATATCGCGCATATCTCTGCAAGTTTATGACAAAACAAAATACTGTTGATTTGAGCAAGGTGAAACTGCACATGAGCGGATCCAGAGGGGGGGGGGGACGTGGCCATGGCCCTCCCAAACCACCCAAAATTGGCGCAAATTTGACACATGTCCCGAGATAATCAGAAAACTAAGGAGCTTTTTACTCAGGAAAGTTTATTTTAATACAGTGAATGATACATGATGAAGCAAAATCTGATGAGTTTTCAGAATTGAGCGAGACTTTTTGGGATTCCCTCCCCCCCCCAACTGACAAAACCACCCGTTCTGGATCTGCCTATGGAACTGCAACTTTTCATAGGGTTACAGTTGTTTGTATACCTTATTTTCATACCAAGTTCAAAAATAAAACCTTGATTTAATTAAATCGGATCGGGTTAGGACTCTCCTTCATTTAACTTTGACAAAGCTTCCTTTCGCTTTGGTCATATATATCTGATTTGTTTCGGCAAAACATACAAAATACCCACAAATCGTGCCAAAAGCACATCACCAGCGTCACCTATACAGCAGCACCAGCGCCACCTATACTGAACTGTACAGATGGCGCTGTCTACACGCTGTAGAAGAGCTGTCCGGTGACGGGGCAGCGGCGTCGGTCGGCCACACAGTCCGGGTGAACGGCCACCCCGTTCGGGTAGACGGCCACCGAGTCCGCCACCAGTGGCTTGTGACACACCGGACAGTACCTGCCGCGTACAGGGAGCGTGTCATGCCGGTAACACGCATACAGGCTCACATACTCACAGACGCAGACCTGGCGGACTCGCATACGATCACAAAACGACTGAGGAACTAGTGCGGATACCTGGAATCTCGGGACGAAATACGCAGAAAATTCAGAAACTTTTTCCATCGAATTACATAGATTACGAGAAGTACTGCGAGTTGAGGGTCATAAGATGCGGGACATATGAACGGCTGCCAACATTTGTGAAAATATGCAATGTTCCTTCCGACCAACCCATCTCGGCAGGCCACATCCCGCCCGTGACTCACGCGCCGGCCGGTATGATCAGTTTGCGCTCCTGATGTGTAGCCAGATCTCGCCTGGCCGTCTGCCTCTCGGCCATGGCCAGGCTTCTGCTCATCATGGCGGTATGTCTCCGATGTAGCTGGCGGCGGGCGGCCGATAGAAGGAACGGGGCCACCACACAGGCGGACCATCCGTCAGGTAGAGCTGCCAGCGCCCGCTGCGGCTCCAGCTCAGCTGCCCTGGCCCCGGTCAGCAGCTCCAGCGCCGCGGCCACGCTGAAGAGACAGACACGGGGATGGTGACACCTCGACACACAGGAGCCAGGACAGAGCCGGGGGAGCCCGTGCAGCTCCAAGCCACGCTGAAGAGACAGACTACGGATGTGACCCTCCGACCACAGGAGCCAGGACAAGAGCCGGGGAGCCCGTGCACAAGCTCCAGCCCACGCTGGAAGAGAAGACACGGGGGATGGTGACACCTCGAACACAGGACCAGGACAGAGCCGGGGACCCGTGCCAGCTCCAGCCACGCTGGAAGAGACAGACAACGGGATGGTGACCCTCGACACAAGGACCAGGAACGAGCCGGGAGCCCGTGGCCAGCTCCACCACGCTGGAGAACAGACACGGGATGGATGACACCTCGACACACAGGAGCCAAGGACAGAGCGGGGGGAAGCCCGTGGCAGCTCCAGCACGCTTTGAAGAGACAGACACGGGGGATGGTGACACCTCGACACACAGGAGCCAGGACAGAGCCGGGGGAGCCCGTGGCCAGCTGGCTGTACTACGTGACAGTGTGAGCGCCGAGCGGTGGCATTCCGACCCGGTCCGAATGCGACACGACGGCGACAGAGTATCGACCTCAGATCAGTTGGGCAAACTGCAGGGAGGCAATGAAAAAACAGATCGATCAATTACTATATTGTAGCCCATACTATATTGTTATACCCTTTGGTCTTGGAACAACATAAGCATACTAGGAGGTTAAAAAGTGTTTGAGAATATGCTGTGCTATCAGTATCCATATATCGGAATAATAAATGTGACTAGACTCAGCAATTGCCTCTATTCTACTGTGAATGACGATCTAAATATCGATTCCTTGAGGCAGCAGCCACTGCTTGAAATACATTTTTAGATCAGTCGTCATCTGGCTGATCTAATTTTAGATCGTGAAGTCAGGTGGCGAATCAAAATTTAGATCGCTAAGGCTGCTACGGGTGCCAAAATTGAGATCGCCGATCCTTACTTTGGCCATATCTGCCAAAGTAGGAATCTGATCATTCCAGGTACCTACTACCTATCTATCGGGTCAAAGAAGCAAACCGTCGTCTTTTACCAGGTTAACAAATATTGGTACACTAATATGAATATTTATAGCGTTATAAATATTCATATTAGTCTTAAAGGTTGTTTGAATGCGGCAATGTCTGAAAACAAATCAAATTTATATCGCACTTCATTATATGGTCGAAACTCCACCCCTTGTGATGACATAACGATCTACAAATTTATTGATCTATTTTTTATCGCCTCCCTGCAGTTTGCCAACTGAGATTGATCGGGAAATCTGACCCGTGACTGATAACATTATGCTGTGATAGTGTACGACGGTACAGTCTAGCTGACTGAGGTATCGCCGGGCTACAGAGTCTTAACAAGCGCCCTGGAGGGCCTCTGATAATTACACGCGCTGAAGGGGGGGGATTTCGCCCTCTCCCCTAAGATCTCGAAACCGGGCAACGTGGCGACAAGCGGAAAACGGCGTTAGATAGCTCGAGACAAGTTTAATAGTTTTTTAAGGTCAGGTAAATTTGGAGGTCACCAGAGGTCATCAAGGTCAGATTTGCCAAATTTAGAACTTCGCTCAAGATACCCTAATATCTCAGGAACTTGGAAAGCTCTTGGAATATGCGATCGACACCATGTCCTCGAATTTGGGCTCAGGTCAAAAGCTTAGGCTCCAGAGGTCATCAAAGGTCAAAAAGACTATTTTTGGCAACATTGTTTTTCGCGAATGACTGTTTATCTAATAAAGATAAAACAATGCATTTCACGCTATCATGTTTGTCCTGTCGAGGCGATTCGAAACATATTCATTTTGACCAGGTTAGGTCAACTGAGAAATTTGACCTCAGGTCAAGGACAAGTGGTGACCCAAGTACTAAGTAAGTATGTTATGTTGCACATTGGAAGGCGTGTCACCACGAGACAAACACATAAGTACCGTTTTCACTTCTTTATCTTCATTATGTCGCGAGTTATTGACAAAAAATTGTGGTCACGAAATTTACCCTGACCTTAGGTCACCGATATAAGAAATCCGAGATACACAAATTGCATGTATCTATGACTATGACCTTATGATGTACTGGAAGTTTGAAACCGATCGTCCCGAAACTGTGGCTGCGGTACGACCAAACGTTTTGAAGGTCATCACGTGACCCGACCTGAGGTCATAATTTAACATAATGTGGGTAGTTGATTTTCGAATGGGTATGTAAAAAGGGCGGCGCTGCGCGCCACCGTTTTTCCGCTATCCTCGAAAAACTTAGGAGTGGACGGAATTCGCCCCCCCCCCCAGGGCGCGTTTCATGAAACGTTAAAGAGAACCACGGCCTTGAGGCTGGTTCTGAAGAGGTCTACTTAAAATACATAACAAAATGTGATTATTATCAAATACTTTTAGCAAGGGCGTCGCCACCCCCGAAAGTAGGGGAGGGGGGGAGTCATTTTAAAGCCGATTCTTTCCATGCAACGCTCATAGACGCAATGTTAAAATCCGAAAATGTTTGGGGGGATGTCTCCCGCTTGGGGGGACACGTCCTCCCGCTTTCGACGCCAATGACTTTTACTGAGTACTGACGTCTGACTGATAGTGTAAAAGAGAACCACGGCGCGCGGTACCTGTCAAGCTTTATCATGAATTGGCCCGAAAGGCATTCCTGTACTGAGATCATAGTTGGTCACGGCGCAATAGAGGGGTCGCTGTGGCTTGCAGATGAAGGGCAGACTAGACCTGTCTTTCAAATATGATTTTTAGAAGTTGTTAGAGAGAACACAGGCTAAACGCAAACAAGGCTATGACTATGCTCTCTGCATATATCAGGAACCTAATTCCTTCTGGACTATTGTGAAGCAGCAAATGGGTGGCAGTATCCCCTCCCCCTAGCTTTGGTAGCATCTACAGGGAACATCATATTTCAATAATGTGGAAACTTCATTTTTCAGAATTGTCAATGTACATTAGCTGCAACAGTGAGTGTGCTATTCACTAAATCAATCCTTATTGAATGTATCCGATCTGCCTTGGTCTCCCTCCTGTTACTTTAAGGGATGTGACATGTGGCATGGCAACTAGAAAAAGTGGAGGAAGTCTGCAGGTGGACCTATGTCGTATTACAGGACCGACTCTGCTACAGTTTGCAACCTGATCATGGCTTTCCATCATTGCCTTATCTTCCATTCAATACATGATGAACCTCAAATCTTCCTGATGACCTAGTCTATTCATTGTTTAGTTTCCTTCCTGGATCAATTGGATCAATATAGTCGGTCTGCGGATGACATGAGGTCAACTACAGGTGCAATTTAGCATTTCTACAATAATGTCAAAGTTCTTGAACTCATTTCTCATATGAGAGGTCTGGAGCGCTTCTTATTTACTAAAATTGAATCCTCTTTGGGATTTAAGACAGGACATTCCACCATCTTTGCTATTATGTGCTTAAGAGAAAACAATTTAACCACTATACTTAGTTGGGCGGGGCTTTTCCGGTATAGCCTGCTCCTCGATGCGAGCAAAGCATTTGATAGAGTATGTCATTCAAAACTCTTCAAGTACTTGTCTGATAGAGGAGTTCCTTCATCCTACCTGAAACTTCTACTTGAGCTGGTAATTAGAACAAAGATGGGTAGTGAAGTGGGCAAACAGGTGTCTCCGATTCTATTCTTGTTGATAAATGGGTGTACGTCGAGGTGCATCACTCTCCTACTGCTCAATGTATATTATTGATGAACATCTCTCTGTTATTGCCTGCGGGTTTGTCATCTTTGATGTCATCAATGTGACGAATGTTCTGTAAGTGTGCTTTGCCTATCGGACGATCATTGTGCTGCTTTCACGCCACTATGGTGCAGTCTGGAAGAGCTAGTTATTAAAATGTGAAATCATTTTGCTTTGTCAAGGGACATCATGATATTCAATTGGCTAATAAAATGACTGGTCTGTATGCTTATTCATAGTCCTGCATTCGACCAATATGTATCCACACATTTGACTAGTTTCCCGACCCCCAGTTAATCTCTTTGAATGGCCTATAGGCTTGGCCTGGGTCGTTATCAGTTTTATATTTAGGTTCTACTATATTGACTATCCAATCACTATGACGGAGGTGACTCGGGCAGGATAATAGCGACTTTTGTACTATAAGTGTTAAATTATGATTGTGCTAGGTATGAGCCAATGCCAGAAGATATCCTATCTAAGCGCTGTTTACAAGCCTTCTGTCTGACATATGTTATTCTGTGAGCTGTGGGACGTATACTTAGTGGACAAAAGGCCATGTCCGTGAACCTTGTGTGGCGTACCATTTTCTTTGGCATCAGAAAGACTTGTTAAGGTGCCATGTGGTACTAAGGAATCATGCTTCTGTGTGCAGGTTCTCTCATGCCTTCTTTCCCTATGTTCCTATGCTAGGTTGCTAGCAGACGAACTTCTGTTTTCCCCAGAGGCTTCTCATCTAGTGAAAACTTTAATCATTCCAACGCCTGAGCTGCAAGTGTTCGTAGCATTAGTGTGGCATCATAATTAAACGCATCTCCATATACGACGTAGAGTTCAACGTAATCGCGCCTGAACCTCCCAGTGGCCGAACATGATATTTGTCGTAACATTTCTACCCTCACGCTCTACTCGCCTTATCGTATTTGGTTTCAGCGGGAACGCTGAAGACCAAGACGCCACTCTGGAGTGCTAAGTTTTTGCTTTGCCTCTTATAACCCGCGCCGGCCTGCTGCGCCACTGTTCCTCGCCGGGTGTGTTTCAGCACTCGCCCTTTCTAACTCAGGCTCCTATGGACCTGTAGAATAAACCAATAACACCGTTCGAGAGCTCGTCAAAAGGGATTGTGAACTATTCAGTGAAAAATTTTCTCATGGTCATATTAGAGTTCCTCAGAGGTCATCAAGGTCAAATTTTCTCAAAATTTTCCAGATTTAGTGACAGTACTGCGCGATTATCGCCCAAATATCTGCGGACTATGATAGCTGGAGTAAACAGTTGAAGAACGCATTAGATTAGAATTTGATATATTGCTAATCGCACCGTAATGTCCTCAATTGAGCTCAATCATAGTATGGCTCCAGAGGTCATCAATGTCTAATAATGCTAGTTTTGGTAGAATATGTTTCCTGAATTATGCATTTTTATCTAAAAATGACACATAAATGTTTTAACACTATCGTGTCCTCTCGTCTAGACGCTATTGTAAAAGAATAATCATGTATTGTACCGTCGTAAGGTCATTTTTCAAAATTTGACCTCAGGTCAAGGTCATTGGTGACGCCTATGATAGGTCATGTTGCAATGGCGACGTCGGAAAGACGATACATCAATACAGTGGTGTCATCCGCTCGTCTCTAAATTCTCTTCTATATCAGAGTTAATTAGCAAATCATTGCTGATGACGTTCGATGATGATCCTCAGATGACTTGTAGAGTATCTTTTATTGAAACATCGCAACCTTAGTCATTCAGTAATGAGCTAAAAAACATGATTTCTGATATAAGTCATGTCATGATCCATTGCAATAATTTGCAGAATAGAAGCTCTGTTTTTCCTCATTTCACATTATAATGGGGAGGTCAGGAATTGATCCCTGACTTAGGTCAGCCTGAATCTGAATAATCCGTGAGATATACAAACATTATGATATTCATGCTTCTCATGAATACCCTGTAAGTACGAAAGAATCTGCTAAATTTACTGTGGCTTTGGTGGAACCTACTGCAAAACCTTTTTCGTGAGGAGGGGTCACTTTGACCTAGCCTGGGTACTGACCTTGTACATGACCCTTTGTCCTAAAACTTTTTTTTTTGAAAGCTGTACAAAAAGATTATGATCGACAGGTACTGAAATTTTTGGGGCGCTACGCGCCCGTTTCCCGATATCGCAGGAAAAAACCTGAGGTGGGGGGTGTCTACACCCCCCCCGGCCCTGGCGCGGCTTAAGTGGTATGGCTGGGGATTCCAAAGGCGCGTATCTTTCTGGTACGCACTTTGCATTACTCCGCGCTCCTGGTGCGTATTAGTTTGGTGGCGGAGAAGCGGAAATCACAAGAAAGAAGAGGGGTCGAGGGTTGTTATTGTAGTACGTATACCACGCGTACTGATTAGATGGCTCCTCGATTTTATCGTCCCGGAATTGTTGCAGTTATAGGTGAGTCGGACGCGCTATCAGCTGACTTCGTGTTGTAGTGTCATTCGGTAATGTCCGAGATCCCATCGGTGTGCAAGGGCCAATTTTTCGACTTAGTTAATAGCGGGCTGTGGAACATCGCATTAAATCCTGGTATGCAGAGGGCACGCGCGAGGTATTCATGGAGGGTCACAGTTTTTTAGTGACCATCAGTACTGTCAGCACTGCGGTTAAACCGCGGGCCTCTCTCTCGTCTCAGATTCGACGTGGCGGAGGCATCTTGAGTGGTGTCCGACTTGTGGTGGTGGTTCATTAGACCAGTTTGAGCTGGCGCCAATGCGGTGCATTTGTTATCGTAACAACAGATGGCTGCTAGTGTTCAAATTGACAGTCAGTTGGTACTGCGCGTCACTCGATGCACTAGGTCGACGCTGCCTGCCTTCAGCAACCCGAGCTCAGTGAGATGCGCTGGTTATGCGCTGAAATGCGCTAATGTGTTATTGAGGTGGTCGACAGTCAGTCAGAGGTCGACACCACTCGGGCGTCTAAACACATCTAAAGGTTCATTGGGACAGTTGTGACGGGTGACGGACGTACGCGGGAGAGTTTGCGTTGGTCGTTTTCTGCGGACTCAGCATCACACAAACACACACCACACACACACAGCACACACACACACTACACACACACACACACATCCACACACACAGTCGACACACACACACACCACACACACACACCCAACACACCCCACACACCACACACGATCACCACATCATCGTGATTACCTGGCCCCCCCGGCGGCCCGGGCGCCCGCGCTCCTGGCCCCGCGGGGCCCCACGGCACGCACGCATTACGCCGCACGCACGGTCACGCGACGCCCGCACCGGCATAGGAAAGATATGGCAGTCCGTCGGAGCGCGGGCCGGAATAGAAGGGTTTCGTTAACCAGAGGCGAATTATGTAAGTGGATCATATTATCGTACGAGGTCATTACCGAGGTTCCACGTAGTTGATTTGGTCAATAACTCGATATATATTTAACGATAGAGACTTCACACAATGGTATCAAATTTGCCTTGGCTTCGTTCAGACGATGATCATATACAATTTGACCTAACTTGGGTCACATCGTGACCTTGACCTGGAAAATTGTCAAGTGACCTTTGGAGGTTCATTCATGTATTTATTTTTCCGAAGCGTCTTGAGGAGATCAACGCGGATGGTGGCAAGCTTTTTTCTATGTTGATAGATAAGATGTTGTTATGATTTATTTGCTACTGCTTTTCTTAACTCTGCATTTCTTAGTATGTAGTATCATATCCAACATACTCTTATTTTTTTAATCATACATGTAGCCCAATATCATCTAGCATATGCAGTATTTCAATATTGGGGAATATTCCCTATATACAATATTTTGTTATTAGAAACAGATGAGACTCATCGTGCTACGCCTCTGACTTTACGCCACCACTAGCTCTCTGCGCAGGTGGACCTCCAAATGTCGTTTCCGGCCAACTTACGCATCCATCGTAGCTACGAAGCTGATTTGCCGCAATGATCCGCCCCAGTATGACTTATTGTTTTGTGTGTCTTTTTGTAACCTTATTTCTCTTCTTCTATGTTTGTGCTGCTTAAAAGATATGTTTACCGTGCTTGGTGCGAAATAAAAAGCGTTATTATTATTTTATTATTATATTCACAAATACGTATGGTTGTTGTTAGCGGATAAAAGCATACGCCGCAGGGACTCGAACCCTGGACCGTTAGGTTAAAAGCCTAACGCTCTACCAACTGAGCTATCCGGGCAGCTGCCAGCGACGTACCGAAAGACCAGAAAACTGAAGAAACAACTACGAAGGATCCCTGCACGATATTGGTATTAGCCATTTGGTAAACATAGCAAATGCAGAATGCAAAGAAAAAAGGTGACACCTACAAAACGATAAAACTTAAGTGACGCATCTCCCAAGTTTATCGTAGTCTTGCAGTTCCTATTAGAAGAAGAGTGAGGGCGTGATCGCCAACAGAGCGAATTAGTCGGTATCACGACGAATTAGCTGGTATCACGACGAATTAGTCGGCATCGCCGAGTTTTGCGTTCGGCAACACGACGAATGATAGCGAATGCGCTAATTCGCGCCAGCGAATTAGCGCTGCGATTCGAAATTTTCAACCAGGTCGTCGGTGCGGCGAATCTTAATTTTGATCTAGTGTTTTAAAACATAAGGATTATTGATAAATGACTTGTCTTGTCTCTATAGTGGATTGTATAAGTTGATGAAAAAAGTGTTTAAGATATTTATTTTATGAATTATCCTTGTGAAATAAATCCCACAGCTATGAAATGGCGCAGGCAGTGACAAATCCGAAGGATAATTAGTTGTTGCGTGGATGTTGCCGAACGCGCGAGACAGCTAATTCGTCGAAGAGCGAATTCGCTGGATTCGTCGGAGAGCGAATTCGCTCTGTTGGCGATCACGCCCTAAGTCAGCTGACGATATATAGTGTATTGGTAAATGGTGAGTAAAAAATGTGCTATGACGTCATGTGAGTGACGTCATGTGAGTCTGGTATATCCTTAATCCTCATCTCAATCTCATCCAAGAAATACCGTCACTCCGGTTATTTTTTCGCAGCGAGACGTGCACGGTGGAATGACAAATGAACAGCACGGCGCTAAAATAAAATAAAATACATGGACACGTAAATGCCACGGCCACTTATTTACGCCGTAGGGTGAAGCTTCTACGAGATGCGTAGAACGAGATCGTCTGGGGGGGTCCAGACTCCGGGGGGAGGGGGAGGGGCAACAGCCACCTCCGGTAGGTTCCGCACTAGCGCAGCGAGCGGAGCGTTCTAAACGTGGGTCCCTGCGACCGTAATTGCTGTAAGGGCTGGGTCAGATTCGAAATTATGTTATGCAGTATGCAGGAGCGCCGGAACCTTCCAAAAGTTGATGTGGACTAGAGGCATTCTAAAGTCGATTCTTTCCATGCAGTACGCCATAGGCGTAATGTTTAAATCTGAAAATGTTGGTGGCGGCTGCCCCCCCCCCTGTTCCCCCTCCCAGTTCCTGCGTCCTTGATGCTATGCTTCCCAGGTGTGGCAGGAAACAACTGTAAAAACCTAATAGAGCCTGGCCTAACCTTTACAGCCAATGCGGTCACAGCAGTCTACGAGATATAATACGGTCACGTCTAAAACGCTCCGCTCGTTAACGCTCGCTGCGCTGCCGGAATCCTACGGGAGGGGGGGGGGCCTCCAGAACCCCCAGACCATCTCGTAGACAAAACTTAACCCCATGGCGTAAATAAGTAGCCGATGGATTTACGCGTCGATGCATTTGATTTTGTATTTGAGAGTCGTGTCGTTCATTTGTAATGCGGCCTTGCACGTCTCGCTGCGATTATTGGTTCGGAAAATAACCGGAACGACGGAGGAGCGACGGAATACTAGATACATATGACGTCATAGCACATTTTTCACATCACAATAAAATCTACTGTCAGCTGACTAACCAATGTATGCTCTGGCCGGAGGCGGACCATTGACCAATAATCACAGAACAAAACAGAACAGAACAGGACAGACACAGCCACAGGACACGTCAGAGTAGACCTACTTGTCGTTCTCGGGTCGCAGGTGAATGTCCAGAAGGTGATGAAGTAGCCGGCGACGCAGCGGCGAGTCGTCCTGCGGGGACGCATCCAGAGCGAACGACAGAGCCTCGGCCGGCCCCGCCCGAGCCACCAGCTCCAGAGCCTTCTCATGCTCACCAGACTGCAGACACACAGACACACAGACACACAGACACACAGACACACATACAGACATTGATCAACGGCAGCATATAGACTGAGTGTGGACACACATACAGACAGACATAAGACATTGAGCATAGGCAGCATAGCATACCTCAGTCTGGCACGGTACATGGTTTCCTGTTAGACAGATTCGTTATGACGCGGTAATGCCGCTGTCGAGGGGCGTGCTTGCCATGGGCCTGTCTGGATCCGAGCCCCAACGACAGTCTCACATTCTCCGATTATACCTACCGCTCTCTTCATTGCTCCTGCATGACGCGTTACATAATGCTGAAATCGACGGCTTTGACCAGTAGGTATGACGAAAGCCCAACATATCACATTCATCAAACGAAGTTATTGCACTGAGATAACAAGCCGCCACGACAAACACATTCCCAAAATTATAATCAGTAAAACTAGTCGGCACAGGGACTTCACACGACTCTGTCCAACCCTGACGTCACCCTCTGTTGGCACTAACCCTGGAGTAGAGGTGCGCCGTGTGTCTATCCAGCTGCAGGGTCAGTGTCCTGTGCATCAGAGCGGTGACTCGCAGCGGGGCCGGAGAGCGCAGCAGGGCCAGCAGGCGCTCCGTCAGCTCAGCCTCGTCCGAGCCCAGCTGACGACACTGGCTGATTCGGTCCAGGTAGAGGCCCCCCAGCTGGGTAGACAGTGACTCAGACTGTGAACCGCAAGATAAAACGTCGGATGGTTATTACAGGTCTGGGCACGATGAGTACCGAAAGCCAAATAACAAAACTCCACGTAACTTTTTATTTCGCCAAAAAATAAGAATGCCTAAGAGAGTTATAATGCTAGTACCCACAGATAATGCATAGTTTATTCTCATTTTGGCGACAAGGCATCAGCTCCATGTAGTGAGGACCGATATGCTTCATTTGCTAAGGAAAAAGCCAATCAAATGACCAGCTGTATGTCAAAACAGTTTGGTTCTGCGTCAGGTCGCCATAGCCACCCCCTGCCTTACCTGGAGTTTCCTGTTCAGCACCTGATGCTCCAGGTACAGCATCAGCGCGCTGGGGTAGCGTTTCAGGAAGGAGCACACCATCTCTGAAGAGAGCAGCTCTGGTAGAGAGTCAGGACGACTGATGAAGACCTGTGCCCCCAGCTGCTCGTCCGCCTCCAACACACAGTCGGCGAACCGGCGGACAGCCACGGGATCCTCCGACCTGCAGATACAGATGATACATATCATACTCTGCAGATATAATTAACCCATATACTGATATTAGCATTCCAAGTAGCACAAGCCAAAGAGTATACAAATTTGCACACAGAAAGCACTGCACAGGTAGAGCGCTATGCCATACTTCGCTGGACCTTGCCAGCTCACCTGGCCAGAGCTTCCACCATGTACCGCAGTGCGGCGCTGGTGTCGCCCGTCTGCCGGCCCTGCACCAGGTCATCCCAGAGCGTCAGGGCAGCTGTATAGTCGCCGCTGATGAGCAGAAGCTGACCGAGCTGAGCCAGCAGACCGGCGGCGGTCAGCGGACCGCGGCAGTGGTCTGCGTCACAGACCGGCTGATCGTCTCTGATGAACTGGTCCAGCTCGGCCGGCTGGTCCGCCAGCAGCAGGACCAGACCTGTGTCCACAGCCTGGGACAGGACGGACGGGGCACGGTGAGGGAGACATTAGCACAGGGTATACAGGACCAGACCTGTGTCCACAGCCCTGGGACAGGACGGACGGGGCACGGTGAGGGGACATTAACAGGGTATACAGGAACCAGACCTGTGTCCACAGCTGGGACAGGACGGACGGGTCACGGTGAGGTGAGGACATTAGCACAGGACAGGACCAGGACCTTTTCCACAGCTGGGACAGGACGGACGGGCACTGGTGAGGAGACATTAGCACAGGGCTATACGGACCAGACCTGTGGGTCCACATCCTGGGACAGGACGGACGGGTTCACGGTTGAGGGAGACATTAGCACAGAGTATACAGGACCAGACCTGTGTCCAAGCCTGGGACAGGAACGGACGGGCACGGTGAGGGAGAACATTAGCACAGGGTAGTCAGACCAGACCTGTGTCCACAGGCCTGACAGCGACGGGTCATGCGAGGAGAACATTTAGCACCAGGGTATACAGGACCAGACCTGTGTCACACAGCTGGGACAGGACGGCGGGTCATGTGAGAGAGCATAGCACAGGGTATAACAGGATCCAGACCTGTGTCCACAGCCGGGGACAGGATCGACCGGTCACGGTGAGGGAGACATTAGACAGGGAAATACAGGACCAGACCTGTGTCCACAGCCTGGGACCAGGGACGGAGGGGCACGGTGAGGGAGACATTAGTACGGGTATACAGACCAGACTTGTGTCACAGCATGGGACAGGACGGACGGGTCACGATGAGGACATTAGCACAGGGTATACCAGGACCAGACCCTGTGTCCACAGCCTGGGACAGACGGACGGGGTAACAGCGGCACGATGAGGGGAAACATTAGCACAGGGATATACAGACAAGCAGAACCTGTGTCCACAGGCCTGGGACAGGACGGACGGGTATGGCGGAGGGAGACATTAGCACAGGGTATACAGGACCAGACCTGTGTCCACAGCCTGGGACAGGACGGACGGGTCATGGTGAAGGAGACATTAGCACAGGGTATACAGGACCAGACCTGTGTCCACAGCCTGGGACAGGACGGACGGGTCACGGTGAGGGAGACATAGCACAGGGTATGACAGGACCAGCCTGTGTCCACAGCCTGGGACAGGACGGACGGTCATGGTGAGGGACATTAGCACAGGGTATACATTGACAACCTTGTGTCCACAGGCTTGGGACAGGCCGGAGGTTCATGGTAGGAGACATTCAGCAACAGGTATACAGGACCAGACCTGCTGTCCACAGCCTGGGACAGCGGACGCGCGTACGGTGAGGAGACGATTAGCACAGGGTATTACAGGACAACTGTGTCCACAGCCTGGGACAGGACGGACGGGTCTGATGATTTAACCATTATCGACCCATCGTGAGGGAGACATTAGCACAGGGCATCAGGACCAGACTGTGTCCACAGCCTGGGACAGGACGGACCGGTCATGGTGAGCGAGACATTAGCACAGGAATACAGGAACCAGGACCTGTATCCACAGCCTGGACAGGACGACGGTCACGGTGAGGGAGACATTAGCACGGTTATTACAGGACCAGACCTGTGTCACAGCCTGAGACAGGCACGGACGCGGTCATGGTGAGGGAGACTTAGCACAGAGGTATACAGGACCAGACCTGTTGTCACAGCCTGGGACAGGACGGAACGGTCCCACGGTTTTTTGGGGGGGAGGGAAAGACATTAGCACGGGTTATACAGGACAGACCTGTGTCACAGCCTGGGACAGGACGGACCGGTACGGTGAGGGAGACAATAGCAGCAGGGTATTACAGGACCAGACCTGTATGTCCACAGCCTGGGACAGGACGCACGTTCACGGTGAGGGCAACTTGACCACAGGGATAGTTACGGACCCAGACCTGTTGTCCACAGCCTGGAAGGACGACGGTCACGGTGAGGGAGACATTAGCACAGGGTAATACAGGCCAGACCTGTGTCCACAGCCTGGGAAGGACGGACGGGGTCACGGTGAGGAGGACATTTCACAGGATTATACAGGACCAGACTGTGTCCACAGCCTGGGGACAGGACGGACCGTCACGGTGAGGGAGACATTAGCACAGGGGTATACGACCAGACCAATAGATACGCCTGGAGACAAAAGGTCACGGTGAGGGAGACATTAGCACAGGGTATACAGGACCAGACCTGTGTCCACAGCCTGGGACAGGACGGACGGGGCACGGTGAGAGGGACAGGCAAAGGGAACACAAGACGGCTGGGAGCTTCGACTCGAAGCGGGGACGGGTTAAATGAAGGCTTTTCGGAATGTGAAAGAGAAACAACGAATTATTTAATACAGGGTGGGACTCAAGTTCATACAAAACGAGAGTTACTGAGCCCAGGTCTCGGCAACAAAATGCCCTTCCTACACGCTGTAGACAGCCTTGTATGATTAATTGCATAATACACCCATTCCATATTTATGCAGTCGATATTTTGTCACTAAACCAGGTTTCTATTTCGATCATTTTCCCTCCGATATTCTAAGTAGATATTTAGCCATTCGATCGATTCACATTGTAACATTTAGTCAATTCATGTAACTTTCTTCGCCACATTAAGCCATCCACTCATTTCCGTCGCTATTTGTTTCTCTAAAATTGTTTCCTACAGACAACAAGAGCGTGTATCATTTGGCGCCACACGAACCGTCTGATCGGCCGTGGACTGGTCGCGGGCCTGGAGCAGGTAATCGCGGAGGAAGTCTCTCAGCTGGTCTTCAGACAGAGTGGCCAGATCGGGAACCTCGGCCATCAGGTCAGCGGCGTGATGTGCAGCGCCCGGCGGCGACAGACCCGGCACCAGACACAGCAACTGTAACACAGCAGACACACAATCAGCACACTGTCAGTCAGCCCAGCTCTAAGCACAGTTACTGGTTTACGCAGACACAGGGAAATAATGCTGTCAGACTGTTGCATCAGAGGCGACAGTGTGTGCAAAGTAATAGTGTCGATCTGTGACAAAAATTACCTAAAAGTGTCCAAAAGCGTCCAGTGTGCGACGGTCCGTGTCCTCGTCCCGTCCTGAGGACGTCTGGAGGACGTGGATGGCAACGCAATTTTTTGTTGATAGGCAAACAGTTGTGCTAACCGAAATTTCGGTAACCGGAAACAAATTGTGACCAATTTGGTAATCGGTTGGTCAGGCTGATTAATTTTCGGACAATTTTCGGTCATTTTGGTCACAGATCGACACCAGTGCAAAGTACAAAGTACGAAGTACTCTGCACTGGTGTCAAAGTACCATCTGCTTACCAGCATGTTGAACAAAATAGAGCTTGAGGAGTACCCAACAGATTAGATAAGGCCTGCTCGAGTACAACAATTGATAACAAATAATCCTGGTAAAAACAATATGTAGTAAAAAACACGCACATTTTTGACACACAAGACAATATTGTGCTGAAAGTGATAACAGAACAAATTAAAATGACAGTATCGAACCAAGACCCTGGCCTTAACCCGCCCTCGTATATAGAAAATGCACTTCTTACATTTCCTTGTCCCAGCACCCTTACCCTATTAAGTATCACTACCTGTCATTACTGCTCCAGTAACCCAGCACCGTACCCAGGCTGTTAACTGACCTGCGCTGGCTCCAGGTCAGATTGCAGCAGCAGCTGGGTGGCCTGCTCTGTCTGACCAGAGGCCAGCAGCGACAGGCCCAGCAGCCGACACAGCGGACCAGCAGCAGCGGCGCCAGCCGCGTCAGCTGGCCGGGAGGTGTCCAGCAGCGCCACGGCAGCCTCCAGGTCCCCGGACCGTACCAGAGCCTGACCCAGAGGAAGACGGAGTCACACGTCAGAAACCGGCGGAGGTTGCAGAGCGCACAGCGCCTCCAGCGTCCCCGGACCGTACCAGAGCCTGACCCAGAGGAAGACGGAGTCACACGTCAGAAACCGGGCCGGGAGGTGCCCAGCGGCGCCACAGCAGCCTCCAGGTCCCCGGACCGTACCAGAGCCTGACCCAGAACGACCCAGAACAAGACGGAGTCACACGTCAGAAACCGCGGCAAATACGCAGACACGGCACCGCCCAGCAGCCACCAGGTCCCCGGACCGTACCAGAGCCTGACCCAGAGGAAGACGGGGAGTCACACGTCAGAAACCGGGCCGGGAGGTGTCCAGCAGTGCCACGGCAGCCTCCAGGTCCCCGGACCGTACCAGAGCCTGACCCAGAACAAGACGGGGAGTCATTCGTCAGAAACCGCGGCAAATACGCAGACACGGCACCGCCCAGCAGCGCCACAGCAGCCTCCAGGTCCCCGGACCGTACCAGAGCCTGACCCAAGGAGACGGAGTCACACGTCAGAAACCGGGGCAAATACACAGACACAGCACCCCCAGCAGCGCCACAGCAGCTCAGGTCCCCGGACCGTACCGACCTGACCAGAGGGAAGACGGGAGTCCACACGTCAGAAACCGGGGCAAATACACGAACACAAGCACCGCCAGCAGCGCCACAGCAGCCTCCAGGTCCCCGGACCGTACCAGAGCCTGACCCAGAGGAAGACGGGGAGTCACACGTCAGAAACCGCGGCAAATACGCAGACACGGCACCAAGTTCAAGAAGCACAGAGTTAGGTACAAGAACAAAGCAATCTGGCTATCTTATCTTCCTAAAGGAATGTCCTAGGACATTCCTTGTGGCTATAGGTATAGCCACTGGGTTTGGCCAGAGAGAGAATACAAACTGAAGTTCACACCTCGACACGCTATTAAACTCAACTTGAGCCCCGCCACAACAGTCGCTAAAAAAGGCGTATCACTGCCCACCGGTCGACCTGACCTAGTCATGGTTCTTTACACCACACTGACCTGGATCTACACCTGTCCGTTCCACTGACCTGGACCTGCGCCTGCCAGGGCACGGGACAGAGCGAGAGCACTGTGGATCCAGCGCAGACCAGCAGCGTGCCGTCAAAATTGTCCAGCAGCGCCGGCTCCGGAACCGCCAGCTCCTGACGCAGCTGGTCGTCCAGTACACTGACGAGAATATAAAGAGAGAAGTGTTATAGTGGCCTGACAGAGAACATAGCAGTCAGACTGCCGAGTAAACATGGAACACGTCAATGATGAGAGAATACAGAACCCGTCATCCGAGTAGGTACACCGCCGATAAAATACAGAACAATCTGCAGAGTAGGCACAGGACACAGCCAGCAGTCAGAATGTTCAATACGCTGGCCATTTTACGTACACTGCTGAACAGTGGAGATTGAGTAAGTGTTCCCATTTCTGTTAACGAAAATACCTTGCACTTCTCTCAACCACTTACAGCCAGGAATCTTGCTTACAGCATACCAAACACTCATCAATAGACAGCCGATTTGACATTGGCATTGTAGTATTGTTAGACATTGTAGCATTGTTTGACGCGACCACGGTCACCATTGACCAGATCCACTCCCGACAGCTGCAGCTCTGGCTCCTTCGCGCTACGGCTCTGTGTTTCACCTGCTCCTGTACCCACTGACCAGGTGCAGTGTCAGAAATGGCCCGTTTCTCCGTTATTCTGAACTTGAAATGTGTTCCTGAAACTTGACTTGTAAATAATGTTTTTGTTTTAGTCTGTGGGTGGAAAATGGCTGACGAGCACAAGAAATGGTGGAAAGATAGACAACAAATACATACATTATTATTTACAGACTGCCATCTCCATAGGAGCGAGGTTTTTCTTTCCTCACTTTATGGTGATGGCAGAGTGGTAAAACTAACTATGTTAATTGTGTTATTTTTGCAGCCATTTTTTGTTCTACTGCATTGAAATTTGTTTCGCGCTGTCGAAAATTTGTTCTGCAAACTTTAAGATTCGTGGAACCACTTTTCTGACCTGCCAGGGTGATGCCACTGCCATCTTGTATGATGTAGGGGTGCTGGTTAGGTCCAGTGACTTCCTTGTACCCACCTGACCAGGGTGATGCCACTGCCATCTGTGGTGATGATGTAGGGGTGCTGGTACGTCCAGTGGGTGACCCCTGGCTGCAGCTGGATAGGAGGACGCTGCGAGGTGCCCGTCACCAGCGCGAACATGGCCAGGTCTGCCGGACCCAGCACCAGAAACTCCTCCTGTGGGGACAGTCACATCAGTTGGAGTCATACCAGTCACATTCACATCAGTCACACTCACATCCACATCAGTCATATGCACATCAGTTATAATCACATCAGTCATATTCACATCAGTCAGAGTCACAGTCACATCAGTCACCGCCACATCAGTCACAGTCACATCAGTCACAGTCACATCTGCCACATTCACATCCGTTGGAGTCATACCAGTCACAGCACATCAGCCACAGCACATCAGCCACAGTGACATCAGCCAGAGCATCATAAACCCCTGTCAGGCTAATCACATCAGTCAGTCAAACCAGCCACATCAGACACATCCGTCACACTCCGTCAGACACATCCGTCACACTCCGTCAGACAAATCCTTCACACTCCGTCAGACACATCGCTCGAACACAACCATTCGCAGCAGCCTCTTTGAGACGACCATGCAACTCTGCCCCACCAAACAACATTGCATTCGTTGTCTCCACATACCTGCTGTACGCTGCGGACCATCGGCCGCACCTGGGTCGGGTCGTACTCGAACAGCGGCTGTGGACGGCCGCTGGACACGCGGAAGACGAGGTAGCGACCACCGGCGGCGGCGCACACGGCGTCGCCATTGATGGCCATCGCCTGGACTCGGTCGGGCGCGGAGAGCTCCCGGACGGTCTGAAGACCGGCTGAGGTGACGTTCAGCACCACCAGGTGGCGCCGCCGCGCGATACACACCTGACGGAACGACAGACAGACGCACAGGCAGACAGACAATGGTGAGTTATGACGACGATATACACCTGGCAGGCAGCCACAGGCAGACGGACACAGACAGACAGACGTTAGTGATAGTGAAACTGGACTTTCGCCACCTTAGAAGCAACTTATTTCCCTGCACCTGGTCGACATAAAACAAGCCACCACATCCACCCCGCTCTGAACCTCTCCCGCGACACTAGGTACGCGTCCGTGTGACCCGGCAGAGGTCACACAGACAGAGGCCCCGACAGAGGCCGGGTACCTAC
Source organism: Semibalanus balanoides (assembly GCA_014673585.1). Taxonomy (NCBI): domain Eukaryota; kingdom Metazoa; phylum Arthropoda; class Thecostraca; order Balanomorpha; family Balanidae; genus Semibalanus; species Semibalanus balanoides. The sequence continues at coordinate 3,870 of VOPJ01005174.1, read as the reverse complement.
CGAGAGGTACTGTACTACCTGGATCGAGAAGGGGTCGTCGGTGCGCGGGTTGGGGTTGGCCGCCAGAGCCGTCACCCCTCTGTGCCGCATGTAGCCGTCCACGGGCGTCAGCGAGCTCGAGTGGAGCGTCAGCAGTGTCTCATCTGTCAGTACCAGCAGCAGCTCCAGCGCTGACGCCAGACACAGACTGGATACTGCCGACTGTCGACAGACAGGTACGTCAAAATACACATGCTGTCAGATGCATCAGCTTAAGCAGTACCTATTGGGCTGATTGAGTCATATGCGTATCCATGATGAACACCCCGGCAGCCAAGTAATAAATGTAAAGAGACAGATGCCAAGCTGAAACATTGGCGACCAGTAATACAAGATCACTTTGCATGAAAAGCTGAGTCTGATTTCATTCTTCCACATATCAAGCTAACACGAAATCACAAAAGGTCTCCACACAGCTGGCGTGATGCCTACGTCTTCTCTGACCATGTTGACACATGCCACTGACCGTGCTGACAGGCTGGTAGTTGAGCAGTGCACTGGATGGTGGTGCAGTGCGGTCATGCTTATCCACTTGGTACTGGTAGTGCAGCACCAGACCGGAGGTGGTGCCTAGGTACAGGTCAGGCCCCCCAGCCTCCACCGCACTGATCTGATGGCACAGCACATCAAGTTAGACTCAGGCTGGGGCTGCTGACAAAGTAGCTACAGTAAGTGTCATCCATCTGACTGGGAAATGGTGAGGTCAGGCTTCAAATGTATCATCATCAAACAGACAGGGTCCTCATAAACAAACTAAATGGCACTGGAGCTAAGCAGGATAAGCAGCTATTGGAAGCATCAGCTCAAACACATCTCTTGAGTGGAAACTGGAAACTAATGATGGATGCATCATAGGCCTACTAGAATGTCCATCAAGTTGGTAATTTTGTAGTTGTTAACCCTGATGTATCCAGCCTGTGATGCATTCATCAGCTATCTTCCCTACACTTAAGAAGCATAAAATTATGTAAATTTATGCACACATTTCAATATTGTCTCAGAAAACAATGTCAGGTTAACATTATTTCATGACTGCATAGCTTATGAGATAAAAAATATCTTAACCATGTCAGATATTTGTATTAAAAAACATATCTGACATGCTTAAGATCATTGTCCCTTCTATAATATTAATTATAACAATGGCATACATCCTTGCCTATATTTAATACATTAGTTACATAGAGGCAGCATATCAAAACAAGATGTAAATGACTGATGAAACTTGAAGTCTTAAATTCAACAAACCTTAAGTGAAGGGTCTCCAACATCATGGGGCAATGCTGGTTATGACTGGAACTAGGTCAAATGCTCGGAATGGCATTATTCCTTCTTGTTTTCAGACTTTTCTGATTATTGCTGTAATGAAAAATGACACATCATCAACCCATAACAAAATACATAAAACAATCTACTTCCGTGACAGAGCAACAGGAGTGAAATGCATCAACCTCATCAGTCATCGGGTCATGCAACAATGACTAGGATAAGCATACAACACATGACCTTTCATATACGCAATTTAAATTAGAGAACATGTAGATTTCATATGAAAATGGGTCAAATATGACTTGTCTGCAGTCTGGTTGAGGTAGGAAAGTACTTCCGGCGATGAAGGTGGTACATAAGAAAAGTAATCTTGATAACTATCCACAGGCTAAAATTCTGGCAAATAAATGATGCAATTATTGATTAACCAGTGATCATCAATGAAATCCAGCTTACCTTCTCAGTTCTCCCTTATATGTTGATATTGATATCTCCCGGTGGCAGGAAGCAGGAACAGGATCACGGATCCTTATATCATGTTGTTGTTGGGTTCGGGCACGGTCATAGAATACTAAGGTCATAGAATGGGTTCGGGCGCGTAGCGTCGTGGCTCAAGCGTCCAACTCCTTATATCATATATTCGTTATTTTATGCCATATTTGTAACATTTGCGCAGGAAATGTATGATTTTACCTAGGTTGTTTATTATACGCTACAGATGTCGCTACTACCACAACGTCTGGACATAGATGTCGCAGTGATCGCCGTTTTCTTCCCATCGATATTTGTGTGTAACGGACGTACAAAGGATGAGCACAGCTCGTAAGGACACAAATTGCTTTCCCATGAGCTAAATTTTGAAACAAAGAGGTGTTGTTATGATTCCATTAGTTTTCCAGGTGGAATATTCGTGCAAATATGAAATACCTACAATATGAGTCATTAAACTGGGCAAAGGCAGCCGGCGGCCATGGAGGAACGATACGGTGATACCCAATGGAAATTCACATTATTTCCAGAATACAATTATTGGGGCATATATCTGCAACCCCACCTTATGCAATTAAACCACTTACACCGTGAGGATTGGGCCCCTAGATAGATAGAGGACTGATAAAGGACTACACCACTGACATGAAGGACCTTGGACAGAAGAGTGCTGCCATCTATTAGGATTTCTATGCACCATACTTTTTAGACTGGCCACCAGTGTCTCATTTCAAACAGCGTACGATGCCCCTAGCGGCAAACATGACACCTGACATATTTAATACAAACGATATAAAAGACTCCCAAAATATCTAAATTTAAACATTAAAAATACAGTTTTGAAATACAAATTCATTTTTTGGCCCATCAAAAGCTTCAAAAAAGGAAATAATACTTCCATCTAAAATTGAGACTAGCTAACGAGTACCTTCTTATTCACAATAGTGTGTAGCGATCATGGCTTCTGCTACGGAATTTAGCTCCGGTAAAACAGTATTAATTCTTTCATTAGTGATAGGTTGTTTTGCAGTACTATGGCCGAAAATATTTTACCCCATGCTCCAGGCATCTATTTCATCCACTGTGGACGCGCCCTACTCACATGGTAAGTAAATAATGCAGATATACTTGTCTGGCTACGTTTGTGGCGCACTGAGACGAACTGCAGTAAAACGAATTACGGTTAATTTATCACAATTGTCAATGCAAGAAATGTCCCAACCCTCGATAAATAGCTGATTTGCACCAAAACTGAGTATCAGATCTGGAATCAGCACATCAAAATACCTTAGGTAATGCACAATTTATGCACGATATGGTACGGGTCTTCGACTCCAGGGATAATATTAAAGGAAATTGTTCACCTTCAACGTGGGTTTTGAACTAAGATAGCAGTTTTGTAGCCTGTGTTATGGTGTTGAAAAACCCCTAACTGCAAGTTTTCTGGGCTGAAAGAAACTCCAGCCAAATATATTTGACTTTTTGCTGAAGGATTGTGGGCCTCACACACCTGGGCAGAGGCTATACAATAATCTTACGCAATTATACATTCAAATCTGATTGGCTGAGTCACCTTTGAAGTTGCAGAGAGTAGAAGTTGAAGTTGAAGTTGTGGTAGTGGGCTGGGTTAGACTGGGTCTATTTGGTGCTCACATCCTAGTTGATTGCAGTACTTTTAGGATGTGGAGGAGGATAGAGCCTTAGCAGCCCAGTAGCGGCCAAGCCTGGTTTTAAACTGGTTGGTTGTTTCTGCACCCACCACCTCCTCCGGTAAACTGTTCCACATCGTTACAACTCTGTTGAATTAAAAAAATTGCTCTTGCATGGTGGACTATAGTCCACCATGCAAGAGCAAAGTTTTGCAAGAGCAAAACAAAAGAAGAGTATACTCTTCTTTTGTTAAGCTTTAAATGATGTCCTCTGGTCCTCAGGTCCAAATTTCAAAGTAATATCTTATTTTTGGCTGAATTCCCCAAGTGATGTAATTTGACTCATGACATGTAGTCTTGTAGTCTTGTAGTCTTGTTGACTAGGAAAAAGTCTATCTTATTAATATAGACATAATTTGCTTAA
>VOPJ01005173.1:0-104114 GCA_014673585.1 Semibalanus balanoides | reverse complement strand
GGCCCGCCGACTGCTTCCAGATCTCTCATCCGGCCCGCGCCCTAAAAAGGTTGCCGGCCCCTGCTGTAGACGATTGAGTCAATACACAATACACAATACACAGTACGATTTCCCCCAAATTTTCAGCATATAGCTCACTCACGGGGATCTAGATGATAGCAGGGTCCGCTAGTGTGGGAAAAAATCGCAGCGCGCGCAGCAGGCACGTGCCATTTCTCCATAGGCTTATAATGGGGCCTTTCAAAAAACGCCTCTAGCGAAAAAACTTATGGTCAACTTTTCTCATAACTTGCTGAATGGCAGCTATTGGTGGATATCCACATGCTGGTGGCGGCCCCTACCATGGGATAAATCGAATTCACGCGCCACGTGACCTTGAAGTTGCCCCTGCACCCCAAATTTTACGACACTGGGTAACTGGGCAGCCCTGTAGTGACAATGGTGCATTGCAGTTCAACCGAAATAGGTATCAGGAGCTCTGCAAGGGCCCGGTGAAAACAGACCAGACGCGCACGTGCCTGGAGTTCAACTCATTAAAGGGTCTGGGTCGAATCTCCGTCAGAACATGAATACATTTATTTTATATAGTTTACTTTAGCGTCATAATCTCATGTGCTTGCCATGCCGATACCAAACTATGCAGCCATACTATGTCGATGACGGACTATCGGTTGGTATCGATAAAGTTATCGATATCAATATAGTTATCGATATTCACCGGAAAGGCATAGATGATTGATGGATCATATTTTCTCACTAATGGCGCCAAACCGTGCACACACTACTTGGATGACGGGCTATTGATTGCAATCGATAAAGATATCGATACACTCATACAAGGGTCGTTGGTTCGAACATCAGTCAGGAAACTGACAGGAAACACGCTTTTTCATGTTTTTTTATTTGCGTTTGATGTCCAGGACGAAGAAGAAAGTAATGTGTTAAGGTGTTACCATTAACTCATGCAAGAGTCCTTGGTTCGAATCCCAGTCAGGGATCTTTTAGTAATAAATCATCATTTTCATGATTTTGTCTACGTTTTCTGTAACGTGCCACTTATTTCCAGAGCGGTTGTGTTTGGTTCATATCAACTCACTCATTGAAGGTCCTTGGTTCAAATCCAGTTAGGAAACTGTCATGAAACAAGCCTTTTCATTTTTGCGGGCGGCGTTTGCGGGCAGCGTTTGCGGCGGGTTTGCGGGCGGCCGTTGCGGGCGGCGTTTTGCGGGCGGCGTTGCGGGCGGCGTTTGCGGGCGCCGTTCGCGGGCGCGTTTTCGGGCGGCATTTGGCGGTAATTTGGCGTTTGCGGGCGGCGTTTGTGGGCGGCCGTTTGTGGCGGTTTGCTGGCGGCGTTTGCGGCGAGTTTGTGGTCGGCGTTGGCGTATTTGGTGTTTGCGGGCGGCGTTTGCGGGCGAGTTTTGCGGTCGGCCGTTTGTGGGCGGCGTTTGCGCGGCGTTTGCGGACGTGGTTTTCGGCGGCGTTTGCGTGCGGCGTTTGGCGGGCGGCGTTTGCGGGCGGCGTTTTCGGGCGGCGTTTGCGGGCGGCGTTTGCGGGTGGCGTTGGCGGTATTGGCGTTGGCGGTATTGACGTTTGCTGGCGGCGTTTGCGGGCGCGTTTGCGGGCGGCGTTTACGAGCGGTGATTACGGGCGGCATTTGCGAGCGGCGTTTTTGGTTGGCATTTGTGGTCGTAGTTTTTGGGCGGTTGTTGCGGGCGGCGGTTGTGGGCGGCGTTTACTGGCGGCGTTTGCGGGCGGCTTTGGCGAGCATCGTTTGCGGGAGGCGTTAGCGGGCGGTGTTTGCGGGAGGCGTCAGTGGGTAGCGTTTGCGGGCGGCGTTTGCGGGTGGCGTTTGCGGGTGGCGTTTGCGGGCGGCGGTGTTTGCGTTGGTGTTCGCGTGCGGCGTTTGCGGGCATTTTTTATTCGTTTGCGGGCGGAGTTGGCGGGCAACAGAAAACAACAACCTTCGGTCCGGCGATGCACCAAAGCATTGCTCCGTGCATAAGACACCGTGATCGGCGAAAGACGAGCGAGCCCGTATAAACCCCGATAGAAAGACAATTTGTTACGGAACAAGGGTGTCCACGTGCTCACGTGATGTGGGACCCCGAGTTTGACTTGCGCAACATTGCCAGTGGGGTGGTCTCAAAACTCAAATCAAATTTCAGCCTAATCGTTCCAGCCAATATTGCTTAGATTTTCGTCAATATCAGAAGGAAATGTGTCAATTTTGCGTCGATTTTAGGCCGTATTGGGGCCCCCAATACGGCCTAAAATCGACGCAAAATTGACACACCCCACGACCATCACCCCCAATTTGGGGGTAATGGTCGCCTTGACCCCCTCTCTGGATCCACTTTGAGTTCCTGGGAGCGGAGTTATTGGTTATATCAAGACCGATTATATATTCCAGGGTAGGTACATGGACATAATAAGTAGTATTTACTTTATCCATGGTAGGTATGCTGATGATATATCATATATATTCCAAGTTAGGTATGTGCTTTATCAGGCGTCAGTTATTTCTAAATGCGTCAGAGTTGTAGCTATTGTTTATCAAATGAAGCAGGATCAAGAAGGTTTTAAACCAAAATCACATTGATGTTTATCATATCGTGCTTAAACTTACCTAATTTGAGCAAAGTAAGCAGAAACTGTTATCATTTCCAAGTGGCGGATCCAGGGGGGGCCGTAGGGCTGAAGCCCCTGCCGAAGAAAATCCGCCCCCGGGCGAAGGCGCGCCCGGGGGCGGCTTTCGGTGCGGTATGAATTTGCAGGCGCCGAAGGGCGGCCTGCAAATCCATCGCTGGCATTTCATCCCGCCTTCTAAGGGCAAAATTATGTTATCAGAGGCACAATATACCGCCCTCGGAAGAAAAATGCCGCCCCCGAAGCAAAAATGCCTGATTATTTAACATTACGTCTATGAGCGTTGCATGGAAAGAATTGAGTTCGAAATATTTCCGACCGCACCCCCCCCCCCAATGGAGATGAAAGTATGTGGCCTCGGGTAAAACAGCCGGCTAGATTCGCCCCTTGGGGCGCCCTCTGGACCATCCGCCCCCCCGTCTACCGAGAAAATATGCCGCCCTCGGGCCTGAAGCCTGGCCGATGAGACTCTGGATCCGCCACTGTTATAATCTACTTTTTTAATGAAACCCAACCGCATCCCATCCACACATCACACGCAAGCCTAACATAACGTAGGTAATAGTTACATTTTGTATTACTTCTTGATACACCAAGCTCTTATGGCTGCCGCCATGTTGTTTATATTTGACAATCATGACGGTGTGGAGTGGGGTGAGATCAAAGTTGCAAGTTATTGTTCTGAATCTGGGATAAGTACCGGAAAAGCAACTGTTTTAGCTTATTTAAACAAATGTGACGTAACTATACAGAAGTGGTAGTTTATAGACACTTTGTGGAAAAGTGTGCAAGTGCGAGATCCCGCCAATGTAAGCCCTTGGCCGAAGTCAAGCCGACCAAGGCTATGTTCTCGACCATGTCTATGAAATTTTAACCTCGTTATCGAAATGATCATCACTTACGATTGGCATCCTTCACTTATTTACAAACTACACTTTCGCCAACTCATCTCAAATATAATTTTCGTCAACATGGACGCCAGCAGGGCGGAAAATACCTTCTCTGTGCTCTCTGTGCTCTCTGTGCTCTCTGTGCTCTCTGTGCTCTCTGTGCTCTCTGTGCTCTTGTGCTCTTGTGCTCCCCTGTGCTCTCTGTGGCTCTCTGTGGCTCTCTGTGCCTCTGTGCTCTCTGTGCTCTCTGTGCTCTCTGTGCTCTCTGTGCTCTCTGTGCTCTCTGTGCTCTCTGTGCTCTCTGTGCTCTCTGTGCTCTTGTGCTCCTGTGCTCCTCTGGTCTCCTGTGCTCTCTGTGCTCTCTGTGCTCTCTGTGCTCTCTGTGCTCTCTGTGCTCTCTGTGCTCTCTGTGCTCTCTGTGCTCTGCCATCACCTCCGTTCTGTGTTCGCCTACGTGAGGCGGCGGAACGTAATCAGCCGCGCCAATATCTACGCTAATATGAACACCGCCAATATCGCCGACATGCACCAGGCGGCAGATGCCCATTCTGACAGTATCAGAGTGTATCAAACCGAGCGGAGGGGGTGCCGAGTACGGCTCGATGGAGTGCCGAGTGCGGCTGGATGGAGTGCTGAGTGCGGCTGGATGGAGTGCCGAGTGCGGCTGGATGGAGTGCGGCTGGATGGAGTGCTGAGTACGGCTGGATGGAGTGCCGAGTGCGGCTGGATGGCGAACGGGCCAGCGGCGCGTATTCACTCTATATTCGAGTGTCTGGCGTGACTGGTGTGACTAGCAAGGCTTTCAGCGGCAGAATTGCGACTTAGGTTGTGTTCTGACCGTGCACATTCCCGGCGGGAATCCATGGAATCCCCGTCGAGCGTCAGCTGTTGCATGTTAAGGCATGTCCCTTTTCCGCTCCACGTTTTTAGCAAACGTCCCAAGTTCACTACAGTCCCTGGATTCCCGGCGGGAATCGACGGTCAGAACACAGCCTTACCTTCAAGGGTTCCGCCACATTCCGAAAGTTGGAGGGGGGGGGAGAAGCATTCTGAAGTCAATTCCTTCCATGCAACGCCCACAGGCGTAATGCTAAAGTTCTCCAAATTTTGGGGCACGTCTCCCATCCCTCCGCTGTGGCGGAGCTCCTGCTTACCTTTTAGGGTTTAGGCGATTGTGAGGTGTTTGGGTACGTTGTGAGGTGTTTGGGTACGTTGTGAGGTGTTTGGGTACGTTTGAGGTGTTTCGGTACGTTGTGGGTGGTTTGGGGTACGTTGTGAGGTGTTTGGGTACTTGTGACGTGTTTGGGTACGTTGTGACGTGTTTGGGTACGTTGTGACGTGTTTGGGTACGTGATGAAGACTGCAGTTCAGGCGATAGCTAGCGAGAGCGAAAAAGGAAACAAACGAAGCACAGCTAAAGAAAGCAACAAAGGAAAATGTGACACCAATATGAGTCCCATTCACTTTAGTGTGTGTTTGCTGTTGGTAGCTTTTGATTGGTGGTACGCTCTAAAAACGTTCCATGTTTATTGTTTAGTGCTTATATAGATATGTTATTACAAACAATGTTAATTGGGTAGTTTCGGAGCCTAGTTGTGTTAAATGGCTCCGCATTTCTAGCATCGCTTCAGCTTTCACTTCACTGGATGTGTCTGATCAACTTTCCTTGCGCATATTTTCTCAGCACAACCACATCACATCGGTCTAAGACCTGGATGGTATGAACCATTCTTGAGGGTCTCACCCTCTTTGATCCCAATGCCATCGTGGACGCGCAGATCTAATGCGACCTCTGTATATGTCATTTGCTTGTCACACAACCCTCTGTCAGAGGCGCACGTCGGCGGCAGAATGACACCACTCAGGACACCCTCACCGACAGAGGTGGATCCAGGGGAGGGGGCAATCCGGCCATGCAATCCACAAACGTCTGAAATCGGAGCAAAATTGACACATTTGCTGATGTAAAAGAGAATCTACGCAAGTTTTACAAAACTAGTTTGTTTTAAATCAGCTATCAATGCATAGGCAAGCGGAATCCGATGACTTTGCATAATTATGTGATACTTTTGGGACTTTGCCCCCCCCCCCCAACCACCGGTGGCCGCTCACAAACTACCGTTCTGGTGTCTTATATGCCTGTGCGGCTTTGAAAGGCCCCCACCCTTCCGGGCTAACCAGGGACCGGCCTCAGCATATTTTGCGGGGCCGGTCGGCGCCATTTAAAAAATATAAAAAATACCGTTCTGGATCCGGATCCGCCCCTGCTCACCGAAGCCACATGTTGGATACGACCTTCACAGGGGCGTAGCCAGGGGGTAGGGGTGGCGTGGGGTTGGGGGTGGCACGTTCTCCTCTATTGAACCGACTTTGACACCAAAAATATCGGCGACGTCCCTTTTTGCGACTTTTTAGGGGCCTTACAAAATATAGTGGCCTAAATCCGGGGTAATATTTTTCGCGACATTTTGTCGGGAGATTCTGCCACCAAATTTATCCCAGGACCAACAATCTTGAAGTGGCTGTCAGCCAATCAGCGGCGGCGGCACAAGCATAGACCCCTTTTGCAAATTCAAAATTAAATTGCTTAAAGTGGTTGAGTTTGGGATTTTTGTGTAATTTATGTTTTATATAACGGGCAAAGATAACAGCCATCTCAGTTCACAATCAATGCAAAGGTACAACATTCCCTTTAAAGGCGTCATTTCTCTTACACAGATTATGTTTGATCATGGTTAGGGCTTAGGGCCCACTTACTGACTACTAATTGCGTCTCTAACACTTATTCGCTACCATACACTCGTAGATCTCTCATCAAACACTATTCGGCAGCATATGAACTCAATCCAAATAGAACCGTAAGCTCTGTAATTGCCAACGCCTCACTCCAAACACTTCAGGGGACTTCGAGACGCGAGCCAGGGTGCCCTCGAGGAGAGTAATCGTCTCCACCGTCGTCCCGGAGACCATAAAACGGTCTCAATGTCTCCCATTTACGGCAGGCTTCGGTATTGGCCACTGGTTGCTGGCAGCGTCACAGCTGTGCCAGTGGAGTGCTCCGCAGCGCAGACGACGTGAAAACACTAATGATGTTGCGCATGCGCAATGGAACAGCAGTGAGAGCTCCCTGCGGTGGTGAGAGAAGACAAAATGATGAATGCTTAATCGAACGACAATCGGCAATTAATTCGTCTTTAAAACCGTAGAGAAGAGTGTTTGCAGCAGAAGCTAAACAGTGTTTACTGCCTGATTAGAGGCGGCAGATAGGGGTAGGGGGAGGGGGCAGGGGGCAGGGGGCAGCTGCCCATTCACTTCAGAAGTTAGGGTCAAACATATGGTTCTGCCCCCCATACATTTGTAAAAGGAGTCCTCCAAGAAGCTAGTTTGATATGCTCTTTTTGGCCTAAAGAATGAAGTTCGATTTGTTCTTTTTGGCCAAAAAAATATCGAGGGCTCCGAGGTTCCTCAAGCCAGCATGAGGGGTCCTCTTAGGCCGACAGAAGGCCCTCAGTTGGACTGAGGGGGCCTTTGGTATGCCTGAGGGGGCCAATGAAGACCTGAGACTTCAAAATGGGCGCCCTGTACGTTGTTTTTGTGCAACCATTTAGAGGGCCCTGCAAAATACAGTGACCTAAATCTTAGAAGATACCATTTTGCGTTTTTTTAGGGGGCCCTTTGGCTGGGGAGTTGGGTCCCTTGGCCAAGGAGGCCCTCTGAGTTTACTTGCCCCCCCCCCCATCCAAAAATACCATCCGCCGCCACTGTGCCTGATATGTTTTCTTTGAAAACATCTTAATAATGTTCGATCTCTCGGCCTCGCCGGATATTGCAATCATATGCCTGTGACAAGGCGCCGGCCGTGTGTAATTTTATACCACATCATGAGCTGCCATGCGACGTAACTCGGTCTCCAGGGCGCGACCTTCCGGGCTGCTTCCTGGGACACTTGGAACTACATGGTTATACCGGTCTCCAGGGCGCGACCTTTCCGGCTGCGTTCCTGGACACTGCAACTACTGGGTTATACTCGGTCTCCAGGGGCACCTTCGGGGCTTCCTGGGACACTGCAACTACTATGGGTTATACTCGGGTTCTCCGAAGGGCCGCCTTCCGGGCTGCTTCCTGGCAACATGGAACTTACATGGGTTATACGGTTCAGGGGCTCGAACTTCGGGCTGGCTTCCTGGACACTGCAACTACTGGTTATACTCGGTCTCCGGGCGCGACTTGGCTGCTTCTGGGACCTGCAATACATGGGTTTACTCGGTCTCCAGGGCGCGACCTTCCGGGCTGCGTCCCTGCAACTGCAACTACATTTGGGGTTATTACTCGTCTCCAGGGCGGACCTTCCGGCGTTCCTGGGACACTGGAAACATGGGTTATACTCGGTCTCCAGGGCGCGACCTTCCGGGCTGCTTCCTGGGACACTGCAACTACATGGGTTATGCACGAAAACGGCGTATCCCCGAAGTGCTCGAGCCCCGAAGTTCTTCTCACGTAGTCGACGCCGGGTTTGGGGAAAGGGGGTGGGGAGGGGTTAATGCTGCTGCTGAGCCTGAGCTAAGTTAGCCTGCGGCACTCATGATATAATTATTGCATTGTTGTTGCAGCCTCACACAGTGCTCACGTCCAAATACAAATTTCAGAATTAGTTTAACGCCAGCGGGGCACGCATGCATGGCTTGACTGCAAGCAATGTTTTCATGTTAACCACACTGTATTGACGGGTTCCAAATCGCTTACCAGACATAAATCAATGGCGATACATTACTGAACTTAATTTTCGGAACAGGTTTGCGACCGTGGTCTGGAGGCGGCAGTGGACGGCGCCGTGCCGGAGAGCGGGCGCAGCCCATCAGCTATCCGATGGGAAGCGTGCGGCTGCATCTCTGAAACTGCGTCCAGGGCTTCAGGGAGTTGTTAGGTAGGTGATCTGAGACGCAGGAAAAAGGAACTGGAGCAGGGAATGGGGCCAAACGGGACGGGGGCTGTGAAGGGAGAAGTATATTAGTGTGCGGCAGACTTGTAACTGACTGAGTTGAGTCATGAGTCACACATTTGTGGATGAGTCATGAGTTGAGTCGACTATATTTTTTTTAAAGCGGGACTTGAATCAAGAGTCGAGTACTTCTGTTTGAAACATAATTTGAGTCGAGAGTTAAGTCAGTTCTTTGGTTGTGAGTCAGACTTGAGTCGATTGTCGACTGCAACAGGGACACAGGGACATAGCTATAAGGGCATTGGGGCCACGCCCCTTCACCTAAGCAAACCAATTTATACTAGATAGAATGCGATTTATCTGACACCTGATCCTACTCCCCCCCGTATGGTCGACATCAAGTAATAATGAAACTTGTGATGAGGCACATTGAGTCGACTAAAATGTATTTTTGAGTTGATTCGAATCAACTTCTTAAAACTACACTTGAGTCAAGAGTCGAGTCGATTAATTTTGCATTGGGCGGCATGTGACCCTTGTCGTCGGCCTGCCCTTAAACCCCAATCATCATCGATTATTTTTTCATAAACAGCTCTCGAGTCAAGAGTCGAGTTGATTCATTTTTTTGTTAAAGGAAATAGTTCACCTTGATTTTTTTTTTCAAATACGATTTGACTATATTTTGAAATACAACTTCTTTTCATGATGTCAAATATAGCCATGCATCGCGCCAATTCAGGACAGAAGGACGTACATTATTATGTTTTATCAAAACTATATGCGTACTCTCCGCAGCGTCAAACGTGGCTCAGCCAATAAGATATTCGAAAGTAGCCGCGTAATATTACTGTTTAGCCTCTGCCCAAGTGTAGAAGGCCCACATTCTTGACATTCTTTATTTATGGCCCACATTCCTTCGACAAAAGTAAATATATTCGGCTGGAGAGCCCTTTCAGCCCAGAAAACTTGCAGTTAGTGTTTTTTCAACACGGGCTACACAACTGTTACTGCTATCTCATTTGAAAACCCATGTTGAAGATGAACTATTTCCTTTAAGGGCAATGCTTCTAGTAGCGAAAGCTCTCTGGCGAATATTGATAATTTTGTTTTGCCGGAATGATATTGGCGAACTTGGAATATCTCAGCAACTATAGTGAATCTAGGGAAATGAAGTACATGGCTAAATTCAGAAATATTTGTTCTACAGACATGTGTCAACAACTCCACATGACCAATGTGAGTAGGCACACTCCCTTTAAAAAGTGGCCTATATACGGTCTGTTAAAGTTTAGCTGATTTTATCGTCAAACTTGTGCGTTATAGTGAGTACACCTTTTCATAATGCGAATCGGCGTCTGCAGCAACAAGGATACAACTTTACCAGCCAAAGAATGAATAACAAACCAAAACAGTATGTACATATTTAACTGGGTAAGACAGGGATTTTCGTTACCTGTCGAAACACGTCTGCCAGGTGGACAGGGAGGTTTCCAGTCTCATCAGGCGGTACAACTTCGACAGAGTATCACTGAATTCCCTCGCGGAGAGCCTCGAGCAATCCCGACTTATAACAATGTGTTATTAAATGCTATCTACAGGCGCAAAGATATGCCTCTATTCACCCGATCTATAGATCTATTCACCCGATATATTCGCCTGATAGGGATCGGATGGAACATGAAGGCGTTTTTGAGAAAATCACAATTGCATCCGACTGATAAGCAGGATGCAGCTCAGTTATTTGTGTTTGCCAACTCAGTGTGCTGAGGCTCAATACGCTGTCAGACCAGTCGTCGCCGGGTGAGCGTCATTACCCTGCTGCTAGGTAATACACACTGACGTCAGTTACCTTCTGAGTGAGGCTCATCACTGCGCTCTTGAGGAAAATCGGCTACGTGCCACATTCACAGACGAATTGTTGAGCTGTGAACCGTGATGTCTGTATTGCGCATCACCCTTTCACCGTCTGCTGTCTGTCTCTCTCCGTGCGGAGGAGCGTTGCTTTGATCGCTTCCGGCGGGGCAGCTAGTAACCACGCTTTTTACGGACTGCAAGAAGATACATTATTAACACGCAGGCTGGCACAGTCAGCTTTGTGAGCAATTATGTACCGTCAGCTGACTAGAATGGAGTGCTTTAAGACATGCGTACAAAGCGAATAAGAGCGTCAACCAATCAACGACGAGGAAGGACGTGGTTGATTAGTCACTGCTTCTGATCACATTACGCTCAGTTTTCGAAAAATTTTCGCCTCGAGGGCCGAGACTACGGTAGATAGTGTTCTTTTGATAAAATATAAATGAGCTAGTTACGAAATCTTCTTCTGATGCTGAAGACGTCTTGGACGTACAGCAGTGAAGCAAGCGTATATCTGATGCAAATCAAATTAAGCTTATTGTCTTACTGCGAAGAAGGGAAGGGTAAACACAAATGACAAAATGTCAGTGTAATTATCTGCATGCAGTTGATAAGGTGATATTCAAGACCTCTTCTTTGACTTTGAGTATATTCAAGACCTATCACTTTTTTCGGATCTCAGCAGGCTCAACATGTAGCCCGCTTGAAAATTGATATTTTATGAAGAAAGTGGGCCCTGGCCCCCTGGATCCGTTTGTGCTGGTAACTATGTAAATTATTTGAAAGCAGCAAGAGGCAGTACGACTCTTACGCTCATAAAAGGTCCCTGTGTATCTGGAGAAGCTTGGAGGGAGATGGCTCGGGGAGATCGTCCTGGCCTGGTTCCCACTATTAATTAGCTCTTGGGTCCAGCAAGTTGGGCACCACTGGAGCAGCTTCCGGGTGCCGATGTTTGCGTCTTTGCGTTCGCATCGCCTTTTTTGAAGCTAGGAAGACTAGCAAACATGTCCGCCTATAGGCTTTTTTTAGGGAGTGGGCGCTGGGGCAACCAACAATTGCCAAGGAAAACCTCTGCCAGACGCTTAATGAATTTCATTTTCCCATTTTCCAAATTTGTATAAGCGATACAAATTTGTTTGATGCCGCATTTTTTTTCTCATTTTTAACTGTAAATAGCTGGGTTTTGACTGCTGCAAAACAATTTTTACGATAAATTGTTAAAGTTTGGGGGCCAAAACATATGTTGCCCCCTTCCAGGCTTTTTGGGTGCCATGGCCTGGTTACCCCCTGGATCCGCCAGTGTCCCTGAATCAAGGTGCCTGACCTGACACCTGACAGGTCAGGTGCCTGACAGGCACCTGACCTGCAGGTCAAGTGCTGCCTCTCGGTGAATTGTTGAAGGCTGGAGAGAACAGGAGCCGGGTGAATTTCGTCAGACCTCATGGGATGGAGACAGGGCTGCGTTGGACAAGTCTGTGTGCGGTAGGACGGAGTTCCGCATACCTGGGACTTCGGCAGACCGGGGAAAGGGGCATGGTTGATTTTGTGAAGCTGGGGAAAGGGGTGTGTGGATTTCGGCTGGCCTGAGTGCAATATTGTGTGCTTGCCATCCACTTATCTGAAGTGTTATGCTTCATCGCGAACATTCCTCAGATTTGTTCTATTGTATGCTTCCATTCATGAATGGAAAAGACATGAGTGCCTTTTTTTGCCGTAATTTTTATTTTGATGTGTCTTTTATGAATATCATCAAGTAAAAATTATTGTTAATTTAATTTTTCGTTTTATTGTATAATTTATTTGATTTACTTCTTTCCCTTTCTTTTCATTTACACCGAGCCCCCCGATCAACAACACCTTTTGCTGGCGGCGCCCTAATGTAGGGGTTTGACGCTCTCTTGAGGGCTTGCCCCCTTGACGGATTTCTAAATACGCCACTGAATGATTATCTCAAAGTTGTTTGCGCAACTAGCTCTATTGTCAATTGCAGAGGTTCGCTGGTGTTAAAGTATTAGCACTGCTTTTAACTCATGCTACCACATTAAGCTTTTCGACATTGCACTGAATCACAGGATAAAACATCAAATACATTCGTCAGTAGAATCCTTACAACTTAGCAGAATATTCCATACGTAATTGACTTATCTTCATCGACATGGCCTTCAAAACTTATCTCTTTTTAAAACTCCATGATAAAAGTGAGTCTTTTTCTTTAATGATAGAACAAAACAACTGTTACAATTTTGCGGCGCGCAGTGCCGTTGTTTTCCTACTATTCCCGCACACCTCAGGGGTCAAAATGACCACCACCAGGGCGAAGTTAAAGGGGTTCGAGGAGGCCCCTTCTCAAATAGAGACCCCCTCAAATGGAGGCCCCACTGAGGTTTGCATCCCCAATGTCATTTCCGAAGTAACACCCATGACTGCTAAGAGCCGTTTTCACGAAGGATTTACTCGCCGGGCGCATCGACATCGGGTGGTGTCGATGAAGTGGACAGACCATTTGTTCTGCACTGTACCCGTAATACACTACACTAATTACACTACACCCGTATACACTAACAGCTAACTGACGCAACCACCCCTGCCACATGGTCCCGCACTGTTCAGGGCTCATTTCAATCCCACTCCGCAAGCCGCCAGACCGTCATAGGAGCCGACCCTGGCTTCCAACATGGGCGGTCGGATCGGATTCGGGTAGAGTGAGAGATTCAAATACTTTCAATACAAAGAACCATTGCTTTCAAAGCATAGTTGTCATGGGTTGCCAAACCCCATGCCCAGCCCAGCCAAAGCCCATGAACACCAAGCCCAGACCCAGACCAGACCTATTTAAATGAATAGTATTGAGACCCATGCCAGGCCCATCCAGATTAAACATTTAATTATTTTCACAAAATTTGCAATCATTATCCTTATAACCTATTTTCTTGCATAGTATAAACGAGAAATAATAGCACGCACCTGTGTGTTGCTGCGTATTTGGACTCATCGAGAACACTTATCGGGGTCAGCACTGTCAAGTGTCATATTGGATCAGACTTTAGATCGGACATGATTTGGGATTTGTTTAAATCTTACACCACTATTACCTTCATGATTTATTGTTCTCATATAATTGCCAACGTTTACTGTTTAAGTGTCCTATATCATTTATTAACATATTTACCTGGTTAAACATCTGGTTGTCAAGTAAAAAATAACGCTTAGCGACATTTCTCAAACATTATATCCATGCCCGCCCAGTACCCATGAAAAGTAAAAAAATGCATGCACCCAACCCAGACAATCGAAAGAATTGTGTGGGCACCCATGGGTGCACCCGATCTATGACAAACACTGTTTCAAAAAACTTCAACTGTGAGAGAGAGGGGACAAAAACAAGAAGCATGGATACTGATTATGTATTGTTCTACATAACTTTATTTCAGGCATGTAAGCACTTTTGTTGCTTTATGAATGTTCGGGTTGCACTTTCGTTATTGCGGTTGCACTTTTTGAAGTTGGGTCGTAGCTACAACCCCAAAAGTATAGGTTCCTACGCCCATGATATATATATATATATATATATATATATATATATATATATAATATATATATTTAATGTGGGCGAGGATGGATGACATTGTTAGAAATGATATTAAAAGATCTTCTTTACATTTTAACAGTCAGCCATAAAGCAGCAGTCATCATATCGCAAAGTCCTCTGACACATTCAACAATATACAGATTATCACCCTCGCAGATTCATTGAGTAATAATCCCGCAGATATTAAGATGTAAATAATTACCTACACTACACAGATAGTATCTGTGTATCTGCAGATAGTATCTGCACGACACCCATCTTTCATAGCGCGCTGATCTGCTCCCCAGACTGGTACCCAAATAAACAACAAAGCCACCATCGCAGAGTTTCGCTTATCACGAGCGGAATAACTTCTATACATACAATACATACAAACAGCTTGAAAATGACTACCTTTGGCCTTCGTGAGCAGGGACGTGGGAACCGTGGGGACAGTGGGGGCAACTCGCCCCCTCAACTTTGGACCTGTGGGGGCGACGGCTCCCAACTTTGGAGCTAGGTGTCGGCCCTCCCCTGTCTTTTACCATGATATTTTAACTCTGAATTTGATCAACGGCATTGTCTACGAAAATTTGTTTATGTTTTGTAGAACAAAGGTGAAGTTTCAATCAAAAATTCAAATAAAGCAAATTAAACTGCATTGAATTTGGAACTGGTTTTGCATCTTTTCATCTTAACACCGCACATATGACCATCGTAGCATGAAAACACTGCTAAGTACAGCCCAAACCTGATATAGGATATTATTCTTTGTCGTAACGTTGATAGAGCTATTTCCTGGTCACAATCACGGCAGATAAAATACTCATGGTCACAATGTTGCAATGCTTTTTGGAGGTTAATGTTACTTTTCATGAAATTTTACTAGGCGTTACAGAGTATATAACATTCAGTATTCTTGGCATGTAAGTCATGGTGTTTCATTTTTTAAAGCAAAACGCGTCAATATAGATGAATGATGTCGACTCTGCTTCCCTGACGTTCAGCAGAGAAAGAGTCGGTCAGGGGTCGAAAAAGGAAAAGTAATCACCAACGAAATTCCGGATCAAGGCGGTCGCCGGCATTGACGCATTCAGAACGGGTGGCGATATATTTTGGGGATAGATTCCGATATATCGGGTGAACGGGTGGCGATATATGGCGATAAATCCCGTTGGCGATATAACGGGTGGCGACCACAGCGATATATCACTTTTTTAGCATCATTTTTGCTACCTCAGGTCCGCCAAAAAATTCGCCGCCCCCCAACTTGAAATTACTTCCCACGCCACTGTTGGTGAGTGCCAGCTAAGGTATAAAAGTCGCGATTTCGGAGCGATGCATTTTGAAAGCTTGTTTGCAAAATACCAGCGATTGCATGAGCACTCCCCCGGGGATTTACCATCACGCTATTGTGGCGTCGACTGTGAAAGTAAGCATCAGCAACGACTGTGAGCTTAAAATTGCCGCCGTCTGTCCTCTGTACAAAATACCACATTCCCGCGCAGCTCGCACCAGCATCAAAGACTCCGTCTTTGTCGGCGGCCCGGCCCGTCCCTGCATGGCGTGTCGGCTGCAAATCGGCTGAGCGGACCAGCCGGCGTCAACCTGCCAACCTGTCAGCGTCAGCCGGCCTGTCACGTGTCACCGATTGAGCCGAGGCCGCTGAGCACCATGTCGCGTGCTCGACTATCGCCCCCCCCCCGCTGACCGCGCTAAAGCACCTCACCTAGAGCGATTGCCGCTGCCAGGCAGACGATCAGAGCAGTGGGTCTCCCCATGACGCCGGAGAGAAGTTCTCTCTGCTGGTCAGTCACCGCCTGGGCAGCGCCCGACGCTGGCTTCGGACTTCTCCAGGGCGTCACCAATCGTCCTCGCTCAGTCAGTGGCGTCCCCGTTCACCTCCGTCTGCCACTGTACGTTCCTTGGCGGCGTCACTAGCAACCACCTCCGCCGCGAAGGACTGCTAAGAAGGACTGCTAAGAAGGACTGCTGAGAAGGAAAAACGGGCGACGCACAACGCGCACTGCACTTCTTCACCCGCGGACGGCCAAGTGGCCTGCAGCCGCTTCTTTCGGCTGCTAGTCGTCTGTCACTCAACGCACAGATACTGGCACGTCGCTGGTGTGCGGCGAAGACAGCGAGGTGTGCGGCGAAGACAGCGAGGTGTGCGGCGAAGACAGCGACGGCGACGGCGAAGCCAGCGCTTGAGCCGTAATCCTGGGCGACGGACGGCGGGGGCGGGGGCAGCAAAGCCAGAGACGAAGCTGCTGAAGCCGGCTGCTGCTGCTGGCCAACTAGCCGCGCACTCAGCCCGAGTCGGCCGCACTCGCCGCAGCCCGGCTGCGCGTCCCGGCGGCTCCGTCGGCCGTGCCGCTCCGTCGCTGTCCGCGATCGCCACGCGACTGAGGCATCGATTGCGACGACCGACGCCGGCCGGCCGGCCGAGGGCGACGTCGTCGCTACCGGCTGAGGCCCCCGGGCGCCGGTCATGAGCGGGGGCGGCGATGGTATCACATGGCTGCAGTCGGCGGACAGGATGTGTGTGTTGTGGGAGGGGGGGGTGTGTCCAGCTTCAGGTTGATTGGGTTTGTTATCAGGCCATACACCTAGTAGGGTTTCGTTCAAGGGGGGGCGGTTCCTCGGAAGAGCCCCCTTTCCGAGCGTTGAAAGGCTGAAAGAATGGATATGGAAAACTCGTATGTTCTTCGGCCGCTTTATTTTGTGAAGTCCCTTTTTCTTCAGCTTTTGATGAGCTGGATTAGACCAGGGCCCTCAGAGAGGCCCAGGACCCAAGCACGTAGTCAGGATTTTGTCCGGGGGCGGCGCCTCAAAAGGGTTCCTACCCGATTGTTGAAAGGGCCCCCTTTCTAAGCAATGGAAGGGCCTAACAAAACGGATGAAAAAACACGTTTCAAGGATGGAAAGTGCAGTATGACAGTTATGGCATAGGCCAAACCAACGTTTAGAAGCTGGAGTTAGCAAACTGCCATATCAACTTTGGAACGAGCGACATCAATTTGAAATAAGCAACGTCGAATATTTGTTAAGGCTCAAAAGTTGGAACTCTTCCTTTAATTGCACCGCGGAGCGACGCGATTTTTTTGGGGGGTCTTATGCCCTGGATATGCATTTTCATCAATGCGTCGCATTGAGTATGGTGCGGATTTCTAAAAATGATATGCATTTTAAAGTGCGATAAAAAAGTGTTAAAGTGAACTATTTTAACCGATCATATAGGAAAGTAACAACATAACATGTACTAATGCGCCTAGAAACGGCACGCTTTTGCACAAACATATCATATAATCTGTAGTTAAACTGCGCCACGGAGCGATGTGAAATTTTGAATTATACTCCCCGGACATTCTTACTGTTGAAAGGACCAGGGGCCCTTCAGATCGTCTATGGGCCCATCCGACCTTTTCAACGCCCTTCCGACCTGTTCAGGGACTCATCTGGAATCCGCGGAAGTACATGATGCGGATTGGGTGATATAGATTAGCCCACAGATAACATGAAAACATGTTATCTGTTCATTCACAGATAACATGTTATCTGTGATTAAAGGGAATGTTTCACTTATCTTAAAGTTGTCCAATGAACGCCGCTTGTGGTGCTAAATATAAAGTAATTGCTGCCGAA
This sequence comes from Semibalanus balanoides, assembly GCA_014673585.1. NCBI lineage: Eukaryota > Metazoa > Arthropoda > Thecostraca > Balanomorpha > Balanidae > Semibalanus > Semibalanus balanoides. Next base: position 86,569 of record VOPJ01005173.1, on the reverse strand, counting down.
CACGATTCTTACATTTGTTTCTCACAAACAGTGCTCAATTCAGGAAAAAAACTTAAGTTTAGTATTTGGGATGATGACGTCATATGAAGGGAATTTTTGGAAAAGAAAAAACCTTCCACGCTGCATAATGAGACCTAGTGTTATGGCTAATGTATAGCCAAAATGTATTTAACAAGTCTACTTTCATCAAAACATTGAAAAAAGGGATGACGACCATCGGCTTTAACGGGTACCCTAATACCACTAGGGCCTTAAATTGTGCAGATTGTCAAAACCAAACTCAACATTTATTTCGATTTAGACCTCGGTGGGTGTTTTTAACTTCTACATACTTTAATTTTCAATGGAATTCCAACAACTTGGCCATCTCAACTCAAATCTTATGTTAATGTGAAACATTCCCTTTAACCCTTTATTCCCTGCGGGCGACCATAATTACGTTAACCTGCAGGGTGGGTGCAGATTCTGTGTTTTACCTTTAATATATACTATGTTCATCGCAAGAGCACTGAACAACGTTTCTAAAAGATATATAAATTCACTTAAACTTGAACAGTAATTTTGAAAGGAGGTCATAAAAAATAACTATCAACATAATATATCTAATGCCTTACATTCAACGAGCACTTAACCAGTTGAAAGCAACATATTTCAGTTAAATAGAAAGACAAATATAAGTAAGACTATGTTAAAAACAAAACAATATCAAGCAAAACAATACCGAATACCAATATTGTATTGTTATCATGAACGTTCCATTAATTACTTTAAATCTAGTTTACAATACAAATATATTTATAAAACATTTTTTTTAGTTGTTACAAATGCTGCGCGAATGTTTCGTAAAATTGTTTTTACTGGCCGCATACATATTAGGGTGCGTCATCAGTAACAAAACCAAGTGACACAAAGATATTCCTTGGCGCTGGAGCCTCAAAAGTACACGGCATCACAACAGTTCTTCCCAAGAAACTTGAATTCGTGAGGCGCGAGCCGATTGAAATGTCGNCCACTGGAGCAGCTTCCGGGTGCCGATGTTTGCGTCTTTGCGTTCGCGTCGCCTTTTTCGAAGCTCGACAGACTAGCTAACATGTCCGCCTAAAGGCTTTTTTAGGGAGTGGGCGCTGGGGCAAGCAATAATTGCCAAGGGAAACCTCTGCCAGACGCTTAATGAACTTCATTTTCCCATTTTCCAAATTTGTATAAGCGATAAAAACAAACTCGTTTCATGCCGCATTTTATTCATTTTTTTACTGTAAATTTTGACTGCTGCAAAGCAATTTTTACGATAAATTGTTGACGTTTGGGGGGGGAAACATATGCTGACCCCCTTCCAGACTTTTTGGGGGCCATGGCCTGGTTGCCCCCCCCCCCCCTGGATCCGCCAGTGGCCCTGCATCAAGGTGTCCAATCACTGTTCAAAATACACCGAGCGGCACCTGACCTGCAGGTCATGTGCTGTCTCTCGGTGAATTGTTGAAGGCTGGAGAGAACAGGAGCAGGGTGAATTTCGTCAGACCTCATGGGATGGAGACAGGGCTGAGTTGGACAAGTCTGTGTGCGGTAGGACGGAGTTCCGCATACCTGGGACTTCGGCAGACCGGGGAAAAGGGCAAGGTTGATTTTGTGAAGCTGGGGAAAGGGGTGTGTGATTTCGGCTGGCCTGAGTGCAATATTGTCTGCTTGCCATCCACTTCTTTAACTGAAGTGTTATGCTTCATTGCGAGCATTCCTCAGTTTTTTTTTATATATATTGTATGCTTCCATTCATAAATGGAAAAGACATTAGTGCTTTTTATTGCCGTAGTTTTTATTTTGATGTGTCTTATAAATATCATCAAGTGGAAAGAATAGTTAATATAATTTATCGTTTTATTGTATAATTTATTTTATTTACTTCTTTCTTTTTTCTTCATTACACGAAGCCCCCGATGCAACAACAGCCTTTTTGCTGGCGGTTTGCCTGAATGCAGGGGTTTGACGCCCTGCTTGAGGGCGTCAAACTTGACGGATTTCTAAATACGCCACTGAATGATTATCTCAAAATTGTTTGCCCAACTTAGCATACTATTAAAATTGGCAGAGGGTTCGCTCGCTGGTGTTAAAGTATTAGCACTGCTTTTAACTCATGCTACCACATTTAGCTTTTCGACATTGCACAGAATCACGGGATAAAACATCAAATAAATCCGTTAGTAGAATCCTTGCCACTTAACAAAGTATGCCATACGCGTAATTGCTTTATCTTTATCGGCATGGCCTTCAAACTGTTATCTCTTTTTAAAACTCCATGATAAAAGCATAGTGTAAATACTAAAGTCTTAAGTATTTACACTATGATAAAAGTGAGTCTTTTCCGTTAATGACAGAACAACTGTGACATTTTGCGGCGGCCGCTAGTTTGCCGTTGTTTTCCTACTATTCCCGCACACCTCAGGGGTCAAAATGACCACCACCAGGGCGAAGTTAAAGGGGTTCGAGGAGGCCCCTTCTCAAATAGAGACCCCCTCAAATGGAGGCCCCACTGAGGTTTGCATCCCCAATGTCATTTCCGAAGTAACACCCATGACTGCTAAGAGCCGTTTTCACGAAGGATTTACTCGCCGGGCGCATCGACATCGGGTGGTGTCGATGAAGTGGACAGACCATTTGTTCTGCACTGTACCCGTAATACACTACACTACGTGACGCAACCACCTCGCCACATGGACCCACACTGTTCAGGGCTCATTCAACTCGCACTCCCGCAAGCCGCACAGGCCGTCAATAATGAGCCGACCCTGGCCCAACATTGGGGCGGACTCGGTAATGGTCGGTCGGATCTCGATATTAGTAGAGGTATTCCAAATACTTCCAACTACAAAAGAAACCGTGGCTTTTCAAAGCATTAGTTAGTCAGTGGGTGCCCAAACCCCATGCCCAGCCCGCCAAGCCCTTAATGAAACACCCAAGGACCCAGGACCAGACCAGGACCTATTTAAATTAATAGTATTGAGACCCATGCCAGGCCCATTCAGATTAAACAGGATAATTATTTTCATAAAATTTGCAACCATTATCCTTATCTTTCCATATTTTCCTTATTCCATATAGACCTATTTCTTGCATAGTAATTAACAGAATAATAGCACACAGCCTTGTGTGTTGACTGCGTATTTGGACTTCATCGGAGAACACTTAATCGGGCGTCAGCACTGTCATATGGATACAGACTTTGGATCGGACATGATTTGGGATTTGTTTAAATCTTACACCACTATTACCTTCATGATTTATTGTTCTCATATAATTGCCAAAGTTTACTGTTTAAGTGTCCTATATCATTTATTAACATATTACCTGGTTAATCATCTGGTTGTCAAGTAAAAAATAACGCTTAGCGACATTTCTTAGCGAAGATTTATTGAAAAATTGTCATATTCATCCCCGTCCAGTACCCATGAAAAGTAAACAAAATGCATGCACCCAACCCAGACAATCGGAAGAATTGTGTGGGCACCCATGGGTGCACCCGATCCCGATGACAAACACTGTTTCAAAAACTTCAACTGTGAGAGAGAGGGGACAAAAACGAGGAGCATGATTCTTTATCGTTCTACAGAACTTTATTTCAGGCATGGAAGCACTTTTGTTGCTTTATGAAAGTTGGGGTTGCATTTTCGTTATTTGGGGTTGCACTTTTTGAAGTTGGGGTCGTAGCTACAACCCCAAAAGTATAGGTTCCTACGCCCATGCCTGTGCGTCGATTCTATTAAACATTGGTAAAACTTGGTTGCAAGACTCATGTAAATTTTGATGAAGACGGGGCATTTTCCTTGAGCCTATCTTCACAAGGGCTGATGTCTGCCTGACGCTCTCTAAAATCCCGTGACGATGGGTGTGATATATGATAAATGGTTTGATACTGATCTGATGCAAGGCTACATAAATCACAAGCCCAAACAAATAAACATATATCATTTACGTGTATTTTTTCGAAGTTTTTGTCATGAACAATGGGCTGACATTTACTTATGCTCACATACAAAGCTATATAAATCATAAGTACATTGTGCCGTTGACGATGGTAGCGTAGTGGGTGGGTCACAACATGATGGGTCATTCACATGTTCATCAGGCTCTTAAATCCATTGCAGGATTTCATAACTAAATTTAGCTTTATGTTCTTAATGACGTGATTGGAATATTAAGAAAAAGCCCCTCTAAGCATCGTCGGTGGGTTTCCTATTCTTCATCATTGTTGCAATAAATATGTCAATATAAGTTGTCGTTACAGCTTGGGAGAGATGGCTCAGGGAGATGGTCCTGGTCTGGTCCCCACTATTAATTAGATCTTCGGTCCAGCAAGCTGGGCACCACTGGAGCAGGTTCCGAGTGCCGATGTTCGCGTCTTTGCGTTTCCGTTGCCTTTTTCGGAGCTGGGCAGGGCAGACTAGCTAACATGTCCGCCTAAAAGTTTTTAAGCAGGGAACGCGGGCCCTGGGGCAAGCAATTACTGCCAAGTAAAGGCTCTGCCATACACTTAATGGATTTAATTTATTAATTTACAAAATTTGTATAAGCAATAGCAAAACTTGTGTCATGCCGCGAAGCAGCGCGAAATTTTTCAATTTTGCAATGTAGGTAGCTGTATTTTGACTGCTGCAAGGGCAATTTTTACGATAAGTTGTTGACATGTTGGGGGCCAAAAGACATGTTGTCCCCCTTCCAGGCTGTTGGGGGGGGGTCATGGCCTGGTTCCCCCTGGATCCGCCAGTGGGGATGGACCCATAAGTCCATATTTTCAAGTACAATCTGTCGCTGGCGAAACTCTTACTGGCGGCTAGACACCAAACTATTCATATGCAAGGTGAAACGGGGATTTACGGTGTTAATTTTACACTTGACATCGATGTCACTACATGCGACATCGAATTTTCATCGGGAAATCTAAGAGGTCCGCCAAATCTCCGAATCTGTCGCTGAGTCTAGACGCTAAACTACCACGTGTAGGGTGAAAGATTTCACTAGGTTAATCTACGCCTTATCTGAGATACCGATTTTTTATGGACAATCATAAGGGGTCAGCGAAATCTCGAATCTGTCGCTAGCCGAACTCTTATTAGCGGCCCTAAACGCACAACTGCATATGTAGGGTGAGTCAGATTTCACCATGTTAGTTTCGCCATGCTCTATTGGACACCGATTTTTCAAGGCAATTTAAGACGGTCCGACAAATCTCTAATCTGTCAGTGGTGATACTTCCATTGGCGTCAGACAACAAACTTATTCATATTTGTCAGGGTGAAAAACAGGACTTTTAAATTGTTAATCTACGCCTGGAAACTCTATTTGGATTTCCAAATTTCATGGAAATCAAGGGTCCAGTCATTTCCTGGCTCCTTTCTGTTCTAACAAGCTAAATTCACATATGCTTTATTCGAAAATTTGAGTCGTCCCAAAAACTATCTGTCCCGCATTGTTTTTAGAAATGTACAAATATTTGGCAAATAAACAGGATTCTTAGCCTAAATACCCCTTAATCCGCAGTTTTAGTCGGGGTGGCAGCCCTACACTTTTTACGAGTGTTGGCCGAGTCCCTGCTGCCCCCACCCACAGTGGCGACGACCCTTGCCCTTCATCTCCGTTTGGAACCTGGGCACTCAGCGCCAAGGGCCTATAGAGTATTAGGAATCCCGAATCCTTGGCCAAATCCTGAATTGAGCCGTTGAGCTGATCCAAAGCCCTTTCACACAATACAAGGACCCTCCTAGTCTATCAGAAGAGCCCTATGGCAAGGAGGAAGAGCCCTTTTCAAGGGATCTCTCTCTCAGGCCTGGAATGGGCTCTCTCAGGCCTGGCTGAAGACTGGAAATGGTTTGAGTTATACAAAAGTATGTACAGTCGGTCTATTATGTATCTTCCATTTTTTCGTTTCTAAAACTCATCTAATTTCATTTTTGTGTACATGAAGGACCGATTTAAGGGATTATCGGGTGCCTACCTAGGTATTTACCACATGGTCCCTTGTATCAGTCTTTCATGTACACAGAAATGAAATTAGACGAGTTTTATCAACTAAAAAGAGGAAGAATGAAGATACATAATATACCGACTGTACATACCGGTACCGAGAAGGAACTTTTGAAATTCGATTATTGAAGTATCGCAATACGTCGGATAGGTTATGGGGACTGGGCCCCCCGTGATGGCCTCCCCTGACCTATATATATCGCCTTGCCCTGACCGAATGCACCTGTCTCGAAAAATGCTGGGCTACGCCCCTGATCGGGTTAAAAGTGACCTCTTATTTTACCGGAAAATAAATTAGGCTCAATTTCCTTTGGCACGAATTTAGAAAAAAAATCAGTCAACTTTCTTGGGGGGACGTCCCCCTCTTTTTTAACTGGGGGGACGCGTCCCCCCGTCCCCCCCCGTCTCCGACGCCCATGCTATCATAATAAGTTATATTCATTTGCATCACTTCGAGCCAAGACTTGGTGACTGGATTCCGAAGGTGGATCTTTGGGATCCCGTGGAATGCCCTAAAAGTAGGGTTGTGATGGGGCAAAGCGGCCCACCCCAACGGTCTCGGCCACATATCTCCTTTCCTAATGGATGTTTCGGAAAGGCAAAGACATGTCATGGTAGATGCAATTTCTTCGAATAATGCATCGAAACGGCGTAGCGTGCCTGCTTCTATAAGTAAATTGTCAACATTCTGAACCCTGCAAATCGGGCGTTTTGCCCCAGCTATGGGGCAGAACACCACACGCCCCACTTTGGTAAAAGTATAGGTATGTGTGGGTGATTTTGTACATTATATACCCATGTCATCTCGCTATACACAGCGCATGACCCAGTACAAAGGCCGGTGACGTACCGAGTATCAGGACGTGCAGACCATGACATGGTTTTTGCTATCAGTGACGGCGCAACACCGTCAATTCAGAAGTTCCCTAGACTCATCAAACACGCATCTCCGCGAGAGACGGCGCGAGAGAGCACAAATATTCTCTTCAAATTCCTTGCGACACATCAAATTTTATTTTCATTTGTGCCTGCTTCATGGGGCAAAACGCCCAGTGGGCGCCCTGCCCCACTTGTAATGGGCGTTTACCTCCAGCTTATGGACTACTGTTTTGCTTTTCCAACATTCCTCACAATTTTATCTAAACAAATCTTTGGGCCAAATTGAATCTTCCCACAAGACCAAATACGTTTGCCATAACATGATTTCACAACCCTCATCAGGGAATCCCACAAAGTTAAGCAAAAGAACAAAACCTCAAAAACGTAAAAATATTAGACAAGACACTTACCCTCGCCGCACAATCTCAGCAACAGAGCTAGCGCTCCAGAAAATGGCATGTAAGCAAAGACTCTCATGTTCTTCAAAACAGCTATACAGATTTATTGAAAATGTCAAATGGTAACGAAATATGATGGGTGGGCGTTTTACCCGCCATGGTCGCTTTGCCCCACTCTACCCTATAAAATACATACAGATCTTGGATCCCAGTGGATTCCTCTGCATAAAATGCATGAGGATGTGGGTTCCTTCTGGATCCCCCGACGTAAAATGCTTCAGGATCTTGGATCTCAGTGGATCTCTAATTCAAAACGAGCCTTAGATATTGAAACACATGATGTAGGGACTGACATCACAATTTGTGGTCTCCGTTGTGTGTCTGTACTATCAAGATAATGTGAATCTGCACATTACCTTGTAAGTTGTTCCTTCTTGCAACCATAGACATTATAATTAATTTCAAATATTATAAAATTAGCAAGAAGGTACCCAACAGCGTGCTTGGATCCCGAAGGCGGATCTGGGATCCCAGTGGATCTCTAGACATAAAATATATCAGGATCTGGAATATTTGTGGATCCCTCGGCTTATAGTGTATGTGGATGTCTCATATGGATCCGGGACACAGGACACAGAGATCCAGATCTCAGCTGGATCTCGGATCCAGGCACATGTCTGCTTCGAACACATACAATGTTGTAAAAATGGTATGCTGTAGCTTCAACACAACCACGATGACTTGTCATTAAACTCTCACTTCAATGACTGACCGTGTGTGTTCTTGCATCTTTTATCTCACCCATACTGCTGCATTTCTAACACATCGTCTTACACCCTGACGTAGTTTGTCGTAGGAAATGTAGCACGTATCGACACCGCTCGCACGCTAAAACCCTTTCCTTCCACGCCGCCTCCGCGCCGACCGGCCGCACCTTTGGTGTATAGTAGAGCGGCACCCAAGGCAGCCCCTTGACCGGTATACTGCTCTCTGGTATGCAGTCGACCTGCAATTGACGGCGGCATTACATTCACCGACGGCGAACTGACGTCACCAGACGGTGGCATTCGAACAACAGCCTCCAAGGTCCGGTGGGAGCGCTACTTACTGCAGTCCGCCGCGCCCAAGAAGCCATTACAGCCTCTCAAAACGATCTCCCGCCGGGGAAGAACCCGCTTCGCCGTCCAGCAATTGATATATATATGTATCGCTAAGATTGGGTTATCTACGCGACCTGTGGGGCAGGCTCCTGTGGGGCAGGCTCCTGTGGGGCTCCTGTGGGGGTCGGCAGGGCTCCTGTGGGGCAGGCTCCTGTGGGGGTCGGCAGGGCTCCTGTGGGGCTCCTGTGGGGGTCGGCAGGGCGTGGGTGGGGCTCCTGGTGGGGGGTCGGCAGGGCGTGGGTGGGGGTGGGGGCGGACGTCTGCCGGGCGCGTCGGCGACCGGCGCGCCGCCGCGGCCGGTACCAACCCGCAGTCAGTCCCGGCTGCGCGCTCACTCTGGCCGGTCAGTCGCGCGCGCGCCGCCTCGCAGTGAACCAGACCCGCCGCCCAGTGCTCCCACCAGACAGTGAGGAAACCGACACACCGCGGGCCAGCGAGGCCGCCCAGTGACCGCCGACGAGCTGTGTGTCATGCGAGTGCAATCGACGCAGGAGGACTAGTGCGCCGCCGCCGCCGAAGACAGGGAACGCGCGCCCCGGCGCCCGGCCGCCGCCTGTATGGGTCTGACGTGTTCAGGTAAGTGGTACGACCGGCGCCTATCGCGCTATCGGTCCGCTCGCCGGCCGGCGACGGGCGCCGCCGACGCCGCCGACCGGTCGCGCCACTGCACGTGACTGCAGCGCCGCCGCTCGCCGCGCCACGCCGCCCGCTAATTAGCAGAAGGCGAGCCGGACCTGGCGACGAATGTGACGCGCGGCGCTGCCTCGCCGCGTTTGCCGTCTTCGCCGAGTTTGCCGCTTCTGCGCGGTGTTCGGTGGGCTCACAGGTGCGGCATTAGTCTGAGTTTCGTCACCGGCTGATGCTGGTCTTGCCGCCGCTGTCAGCGCCGCCGCCATCGAGCATGCCTTCGGAAGCTCTGGAAAGCCGCAACCGGTTTCGGGAAAGTGCCAAGACACCGTGCTGGAGCGGCGCAGCTCGTCAATCGATTCGGAGAGTCGCCACTGGCGTCGATCTAGAGCAGACTCCAGACAGACAGGTGATGGAGGCTCATGACCTTGCCTTGCCTGAGCATGATGCAACTTTGCACCGGTATTACCCAGACGGCAAGCACACCGCGTGACGCTCCGCCCCATACCGCGACGCGATGAAACGAGACGGGATGTGACGGCGACACGATGGGACGAGACGGGATGCGACGCGACACGATGAGACGAGACGGGATGCGACGGCGACACGATGCGAGTGTGGAGGCCGCGCGAAAGGCTGCCGAGTTGCGCAATCAGCGAAAAGTCTGGCGTTCCGAGCGGACGGTGGGTCTAATCGGACGGGGCCGTGACGCCGGTCACTGGCTGGCCAGCTGCATTGCAACACGTCTGTGGCCTTTCCGGGCCGGCCTGCACCTGTGAGGGGAGACGCGGCGGTGGCGGCGCGGCGGTGTGGCGGTGGCGGCGCGGCGGTGCGGCGGTGGCAGAGGCCGCCATATGGACCACGCGGCCCCGCCGGACCGACGGTCTGGCAGGCACGCGCTTGACAGATAGACAGACTGTCACGCGTGCGCAATGTGGCAGACAATACCTCCGTCTAGCCGGCGCCACTCCGCACGCACGAACGCACGTTGTTTGGACAAAGCCTGTCATGCCGGCACGCAGTTTCGCGGCAGCTTGACGTCGCGTCGCGGAGAACGCTGTCCTGTCCTACCCGCCGCGCTGCTACACGCTTCAACGTCTTATGAGGTCCGCCGCGAGCTGAGCTGGCTTCGCTCCGGTGGGCATCTCTGCCTAGCAAGCCACGAGGCACCGTCGTAAACAGCGTGCAGTCGGCAATTTACATCGGGCCTATCGGACATCGGGGTAGCCAATATGGATTGCAAATCTCGCGAACAGACCGTCGGCTGCAGACGGCCGCTGGCCGACCGAGGAGATCTTGCCGTCGGTGTTCATGTATGCTCTAAAATGGAGCTGATGGCCGTTCGGCCTGCGATCAGGTTGCCTCGGGTCGCGCCTGTCATGCCTCGGGTCGCGCCTGTCATACATCATGTCGCCCGGCGTTGACGTAGCGCGCGCTGTCCTCCGGCACGCGCGGCGACAGCAGACGTCAGCGGCCACCCGCTCACTGCACGGGAAGCGACCTCTGTCCGATAACGGTGGCGGCCGCTCTCGCAACAGACGAGGGATTCCCATGATCTGATTGGCAGTTTCTGGAGGAATGGGGACGCTTCGTCGAACAGACTTAGTCCGTGTGAGAGTATTGAAGTGGGTTGCCAGTGGCATCCTAAGCCGCTGTGATATGATTGGTTTAAAGAGCGCACAGCTGCGCTCAAGCTCTGACGGCTGTGAGTTTTCCGAGAGAAAGAATGACTAAGCCGCCGCAACTAAATTGACAGAAGTATGCGGCCCCCGCTGCGTTTGCGGCCGCTGCACGGTAAACATGCCGGCGTTCGCCGCGTCCCAGGCTCGGCGGGCGTCGCGCCAGTTGTACTCACAAAGCCCGCCGTGCATAAACGGGCCTACCGCAGCGTATCAAACAGCGGCTTCTGGAACTGGCTGAGCGTCGCTCGACTGTTCCGGTAGTGTTCTGCTGCCGCGATGGAGGCCAAACTGAGGCTGCTGCTGCAGGAAGTGGGTGGAATTTAGGTGCGAGACATTGGAGGCATCACAGCTGCATTCACAGCTTGTCTCATTAGAGTTATGTTATTTTTATCATGTGGCTTTATTATAGGAATGTCGGGCTCTCTTTAAAAAAGGTTAAAACTAATGAACAAGAAAGAAAACTGAACAAATTCTACTGTTTCATTCCCATTGTCTGAAATCATTTCAGTCCCAATAACTTGCCTTCGGCTGAGAAGTTACGAGAAGTTACACTTAAAAAGAGCTACATCAGCATCGGATAGGACTGATAATTATTTTAAATTTCCGATGATTAATATGGGACACACACAGCCTTCAGGATCGATCGCAAGAACCGAGAGAGCTCTAATCTGAGCGCGCGATGAGTTATCGATCGATCATATTAATTTCAGACCACGCGCTAGGACGTCAGAACTTCATCACTCACTCAGACACCACCCGACATATTTTGTGTTTGTTCGGGCACACTGGAACCAGTTTCTAATGAACACACTAGTGCCAGTCTATGAGAAACTGTACATTGGTACAGTTCTTAAAAGCTATACTAGTACCAGAGTCTGATGAACATGCTGGTGCTAATTTCTAACGTCTTCAATCAGCATAATATATTCAACGTACCATACTTCCCGCAACCTCATCTCAACCTTTCCTTTACGCACATAAACCAATGCTCTTACCATCGCTGGAGCTATCAACTCCTCCTTGACGCAATTCAAGTCGCGTGCGTGACCTGGTGACCTACCGATGTCGCTTGGCCTCCTCCGAGTATGAATGTCCTCGTGAGGAGGTCAAGAGGAGGGTATGTCATGCCGTCGCCCGCCGCGTGGCCCTGCCTTCCCGCCCGCCGTGGCGGCGCTGGCGGCGTGGCGGTCTCGCATCGGACCGGTGCTCACCGTCTGTTACTGTGTGGTCTGGCCCTCGACATACCGTCCCTATCTGATCACACCCGCCGTGCCCGAACGGAAAACGCAGTCGGTGTTTGTCCTAATATGGCCGAGGGGCCGTCCTAATATGGCTGAGCGGCCGGCGAGATGGCGGCTACATAGACCGTTCAGTGGGCAGCGGTACAGCTGTACAGCGGTACAGCTGTACAGCGGTACAGCGGTACAGCGGTACAGCGGTTCAGTGGGCAGGGCGGGACGAGAAGCGGTAGCGCACCTGGTCAGGGGTGGCTACCAGGACCACTGCCGTAGCCACAAGGGTCGCTGGTGGTCCTCCGATCCTGTCGCTGGTGGTCCTCGGATCCTGGTCCCTGTCTCGACATGGTCCCGGTCCTGGTCTCCAGTTCTAGACCCAGCCCCGTCACGGCTCCGGATCCAGCCCTGACACGACTCCGGACCCAGCACTGACCCGGCTCCGGATCCAGCCCTGACCCGGCTCCGGACCCAGCCCTGACCCGGCTCCGGACCCAGCCCTGACCGGCCGGGACACCAGCCTGACCGGCTCCGATCCAGCCCTGAACCCGGCCAGGACCAGCCCTGCCCGGCTCAGGACCCCAGCCCTGACCCGGCTCCGGACCAGCCCTGACCCGGTCCGGATCCAGCCTGACCGAGCTCAGGACCCAGCCCTGACCCGCTCAGGAACCCAGCCCCTGCCGGCTCCGGACCCAGCCACTGACCCCGCTCGGACCCAGCACTGACCCGGCTCCCGGACCCAGCCCTGGACCCGGCTCCGGACCCAGCCCTGACCCGGCTCCGGATCCAGCCCTGACCCGGCTCAGGACCCAGCCCTGACCCGGCTCCGGACCCAGCCCTGACCCGGCTCCGGACCCAGCGCCTGACACCGGCTCAGGACCCAGCCCTGACCCGGCTCCGGGGGCCCAGCCCTGACCCGGCTCCGGAAGAGCCCTGACCCAGCTCCGGACGAGCTCTGACCCGGCTCCGGACCCAGCCCTGACCCGGCTCCGGACCCAGCCCGGATCCGCCCGGACTCAAGCACCGTGATGGAATGCAGAGATACACTTGTGTTTTGCTTATCGTCTCCAAGCGCGGTCGACGCTACTCGCGCAGGCAACGGGCGGTGTTCGTGATTGGAGAGGTAATGTGATCGGTCCTAATCCCTTGTCAGACGCATTCTTACAGAGATTTGCGTTGTCCAAGTGCTTTCCCGATTTCACCGAAAAAGACGAGGCGTCTCAGACACGGTGCAGGCTACCGTAAGGGCAATACAGCGGCATATTGTGTGTACTAAGGGAAGCGTGCTTTTCCGACTATTGGTGTCTGGTGTTTGGAGGGTGGGTGGAATTCGTTACTGCAGCCCTTTCTCTGCTCAAGTGGCTAACTACAATGACCACAAATGAGGATTAAAAATGTGACCAAAGCTGCTGTTTCCCGAAAGAAGAAGCGCAAGTGTGTTTTTACAGCAGTCCTGCTCCTGCAGTGCACTCGTTGAACTGTGCGAATAATTATTAGATGATGCCGCGCCTTTAGTTTGTGACGACGCTGCTCTCTGCAGCCGTTGGCCACCTCTCCAGGAACCGTATTTTTATTACATGCGTGAGGACATGCTTAGACAGTTGAGCGCACTTAACGTGTCGAAAGTTCAGAAGGCTTATGCCACGGATAAGGCGCGCGAGTCACCGGCATCAAGGCCATCACCACGCGGCGCGCGCACGTGATCCAAGGACCGCCTAAAAAATATTACCCTTCACGATGCAATGAGCAGATCAGTCATAGCGCCGAGTCCAAACAGGATTACTGCAGTGTCGACAGCTGGCTGCAGACAGACAGACAGACAGACACACATCGCAGACAGACAGACAGATGTGCGGTTAGCGAACGGCGCGGCCCCGGCCCACCAAATAAACAAAATATAACTACCTGTCACCTAAAAATCAGAAGTGATCTCCATGACTTGCACCAAAAGGCAAAAACACAGACATTGTGCTTCGTCAAAGATTGTCTAAGACCGATACTGGGATGGTTTTCGATAACAATAATCTTCAATGAGCCTTCTTTCGTGTTACGTGGCACGAATTCAATCGTCGCAACTGGGCTGACCAGGTGCATAACTTTGTAGCGAGTTTATGTGATTTGCTTCAGCTGTCTGCTGGCCGGACTGGGCACATGGCCATGGCCACATGGCCACATGGCCATCGGCGGTCGCAGCTGACAGACGTTAGCCAGCTGCGAGGCTGTCAACAGCTCTGTACAATCTGCCATCACCCCATAACAATGCACTGATATGGACAAATTCCAGCGAGATGTTGTCACGTGACAGTTTTCAGTGGTGAAACTGCCTTTAAATATATTGCAAGAAAATGAATAAAACTTACAGCGACGTTAGAATGGAAAGGATTATTATTTCATGAATGCTGATTGTGGATATTTGTGCAACTTATCGCTTCTGTCAGTGTTTTTAATTACCGGTAGAAAAATAATGAATTTACTTAAGGATTGATGATTCTTTAACTGTCTGTCATAGCTTTACGTAAGAGTCAACTGCTCGCAGACCCGTTTCGAATGTAGCATTCCACAACCTGGATCGGTGTGGGTGGAACTTATAATGTAATCATATCATTAGCGTGAAGAACTCCAATGTCGGTCCAATTAAAATCGTATCACAATCCGGGCCAGCACGAGACAGAAAAAAGACTAACGATCCCCTCGAGGCCCACCACCACAGGGTGTCCCACAAGATTACATGATTGAGACAGACGGTAATGGACATTCTGCCACCCAGGGACAGTGTCAGAACTTATCGCTCTCACCCGCCATTTTCCCGGTCGCGCCACCTAAAGGCCAGCGCGCCTCGCGCGCCGATGACGAGCTGGAAAGATCCCGATCTCGTCTGATGAGGGTCACCGAGGCGATGATCACACGATCTCCGGTGTGCGGCCTCCTGTGATCACCGTCGGCAGCAGACACTATCAGCGAGCCGGCTCAATGGAAGCCTTTATCCCGAGCCGGCCACCGCACCATTGTGCTGACCGCTGCAGCGAGCCACCGCTTGTTAGAAACCACGTCACAGGCAGCAGGTGACCGGCGGCACCACCACCACTGGCACATAGCCGACTGCATCATCGAACCCGGCTACCCCCTCTCACCGGCACTACCACCACCACCGGCACATGGCAGACTGCATCAAACCCGGCTACCCCCTCTCACCGAGACGGCGGGGAATGTTGGACCCGATGGTCAGCAGAAGCTCACGGTCAATCCGTCAACGGCCTGCACGCGAGTTGGGCTATCGTCGCGGAGATCGCAGACTGATGTTTCCGGCAGCGCTCGGCGACATTCGCGACATTTGCGGCATCTCCTGCGCATTCCTCAGCTGTTCCGACCATTCATCACGGTGTCACAGCTGGCCAGCCAAGCACGACTGCAGCGATGGCAAGAGCCGCTGGTCGCTTTCCGGGGATCGAATGCAACGCCGACGACGTGACCTTTCTTCTCCACTTAGTATGGAATGTACTGCAAAAGTGCACAGTTTATTCAAAACGGTGGATGCTCGCAAACAACGCACATTGCATTGTCCGCGCCTGGGCGCTGCCATTCGGCTCGCTGATAACACTCTCGGGCCTTCTGGCGGCTCCAAAACAGCTGCAAAGTATCTTCACAAAGTTTGCTCCGGATGGGCGGATGTGCCGGACAGTTTCGAGGAATGGTATATCCCCGCCGTGTTAGGCCGAAGGTGCTCAGGCAGCCGACGTCGACGGAGGTAGAACGCCTATTGAAAACTGTAACGGTACAGGCAAGGCTTCTGTGGCGATGTTGCAATGTATGAACTCTTCCCGTGCAATCAGTGGCAGACCTTATCGTACTGTATCGGAAGCATGCACCAAGTACGCTAGCGCCAGTAATAAAAAAGGTAAAAACCATGTGCGTACTGTATATGCATTGTGAACAGTGCTTCTAATCACATACGTTGGAGTCTTTATTGCTTACAGAGAATAATAAAACTGTGCGTTGCACGTTTTCCTTTTTACGAGCTTCGATAAGGCACGGGTTCTTTGCTAGGTCTGCAGGGCTCGGTTCTCTTTGAGTCGTTCTGGTTCGATTCGTGACCAGGGACCGGCCAGGGGTCGGTGTCTGAGTCCGTGTCTCGGCCAGGGTCAGGGTCAGGTCACGGTCGTGCTACGACTCGTGAACGAGGTCGTGCCCGGAGTCGGAGTCGGAGTCAGAGTCGGAGTCGGAGTCGGAGTCGGAGTCGGAGTCGGAAAAAGAGTCGGATTAGGAGTCGGAAAAAGAGTCGGAGTAGGAGTCGGAGACGGAATCGGAGTCGGAATCGGAATCGGAATCGGAATCGGAGTCGGAGTCGGAGTCGGAGGCCGTGTCCGTGTCTAATTCAAGATAAGGTCACGGCAGTAGCAAGGGGCGTGTCTGAGGTCGTGCCCGGAGCCAGGCTGACGTCGGAGTCGGAGTCGGAGTCGGAGTCGGAGTCGGAGTCGGAGTCGGAGTCAGAGTCGGTCAGTGGTGCACCACCGCGTCTGACTCAGCGGTCGACTGAGGTCGTCTGAGTCAGCCATGTGCCGGTCGTGTTGGACTGTGAACACCATCACCGGTCGGTCGGTCGGGCGCGAACGTTCTGTGTGGTGGCGTGCCAGCACGCCGCGCCCGGCCGGCAGCACGCGAACTCCGACATCCCCTGAAAACACGGCTCGACAGTTCTGGTGAACCACACCTCCACTGCCGCTACCACCACCGTGCCGCTGCCAATGATGCTCACAGGCTCCCTGTACCCGCGCGGCCGCGCGGTGGCCGCGCGGGGGGCGCGGGACGACAGAGGCGGAGAGGGCGCGGCGATGTCAGATGAAGAGGCTACCTAGCAACTCATGAGAGGACGGAGGCGGGTGCCAGGCAACTAACCGTGACGGAACAGCACCGAGTGCACGGCACGAGCTGCACCGTAATGCTGACTCAGTGACTCACCAATCACGGCGAAAAGACCAGGAAAAGAAAATATACGGAGAACGTAACAATCAACAATGGAAGACAGGGTGAGGCGCAAGGGATAGAAGGTGTGACAGTTACGTGTTCTAGATTGCGTGGAAGTTTCTATCCTCATGCCATTTAACATGTAGTTATTTCAATTTCGTGTATTCATAATGTAACTAGACATCTTGTCAAGCTATCATCAATAAATCCAAAGTGGTCATGCGTGCAGACATACGTGTCCACCCTCAATGATCCGTTGTAGCAGTAATTGACGACTACAGCGATAGTAATGGTATAACATGCAAATCATCGCTGCAGGAAGATGATATCATGCTGCGTATGTCAGCGGCCATTCTGGTCATAACTGGCGAGACAACGGCGACACATGTCGGCCACTAAACAGCGCCACTTGCGACTGTCATCTCCGTGGCGCCAGCGCGCGCTGCAGACGGCGACAATAGGCGGCGGCGGCGGCGGCGGCGGCGCGGCGGAGCGACTTCTCTGAACAGCTTATCTGCCCCGCGCCGCCGGATGCTGGGGACACCAGGACTGGTGCAGGGGACACCAGGACGGCTGCAGGCGTTCTCACGAAGCCAGCATCGCACAGGACGCCGATAGTCGCACATGGTTCAATCATGGTTCACACGTGATCAACTGCTCAGTGCTCACTTCCACCTGCCTCAAGGGACTCTCCGGTACAGTGCGTCACACCTAAAGAGAGCAGGGCGGGACGGGGTGGGTGGGGTGGCTCGTGCCACCTCCGGGGACCCCCTTCACCCTCCCCTCTGGTGACCCCCTGCTGGACCGGAACAGCGGCGCGACGCGGGGTAATACGGCGCATTAGCCACGTGTCGGCACCCCGTGGCGCACGACACACGCGGCGCCACGGGGAGCGCCCGTCTCGTACTCGCACCGCTCGTATGCCGGCCTCAGTGGCACGGGACACCGCAGGTGGCGGGGAGGTGAGGCAGGAGAGGTGAGACAAACGACAGAGATGAGACAGGAGGGGTGACAACGGATATCATGAGGAGGAGCAGGACAGGCAATTAAGGCCGGAAGTGCTTCGATCGGACCAAGATATGTTTTTTGGATGTGACGTAATATAAAGCCTTGAAAGTGCTGGAGGTTTGTAGTTTGTGCATAAGGACGAGTGCTTTGACCGGAAGGTCACACGGTTCGATCGAAAGACGATGCTTCAATCAGAAGGTCACACGGTTTGATCAAAAGACGACGCTTCAGTTGGAAGGTCACACGGTCCGATCGAAACCGTGTGAAAAACTACAGTCCACTGGGCCTCAGTGGGAGAGCACTGGAATCCTGACCTATCCCGGTAGTGGCAGCCCGGGTTCGAGTCGCTTCGGCGCTCGCTATTTGCTCCTGACTGGGATGACCTGCGGCCGGTGGCAGCGCGGTCGCACTCAAGGCCACCTGTGACGTCAGTGAGTGGGGCGGACCGTGTCCAGGTATGTCGGGCACGTAAAACTTTCGTCTCTAAATTATGCCAGCCAAGAGGAATTGCACGATCGGGTGGTGAGGTCAGGACCTGTGCAAAAAGTCTGCTCAGCGCGGGTCCAGACCTCAGTTTGACATTCATACACAACATTTGGACTAAATTTATGAAAAAGACGACGCTTCCATCGGAAGGTCACACGGTTGGTTCGATCGAAAGACGACGCTTCAATCGGAAGGTAACGCGGTTTGATCGAAAGACGACGCTTCCATCGGAAGGTCACACGGTTGGTTCGATCGAAAGACGACGCTTCCATCGGAACAAGCTGGAGAGAGATACACTCTAGCGGAAATTAACTCGATTAGAGGATGGCCCGTCGTTGCTACTGCCTACTAAAGCATCACAATGGCATCTGAGAGGTTCCTTCATTTAACAGCTGTAAAGATTCCTGAAGCTCTCACGTTCAGTAGAGAAGACAAATGGCCTACTGAATCACTACCGGAAGTAACCGTTTCCGAGCCGAAAACCGACCTCGACGTCGTCAGTATGTCGCTGGCATCGGACGACCTATAACGCTGCACTATCTGATAAACCTGAACGGAACAAATTACGCCAACGAACAGCGCCAAACCGCGCTGTGTTGTCAACAGCCGTCTCTGTTCACCAGACGTGACTTCAGGTCAAAACAGCCGGCACACCATTCAACAGCAGCAGCAGACGGGAGTCGGCAGGAGCGGCTAGACGGCAGCTGGTCTCGGTCGCAGGCGGTCACATGAATGGACCGGCAGCTGGACTTAGCTCTGCGCCACACCGCACCCATGGTAGCCAAGGCACGTTCTATCAACAGGTGGTTTTCGGCGCTGCATTGCACGAATGCACGGTGCAGGCGCTGCACGTCTGCGCTGGCGTCGGACGGTCGCCGGGTGCAGGCCGCGCCAGTCATGATGGGGGTGGAGGAGAGGACGAAGCAGGGGCGAGCTGCGACGCCACGCGGCCGCGGCCTCAGACAGGGAATACTGGATATAGGTTTTGATATAGCCATGTGGCAAGCACGGGGTTTGTGACGTTTAAGCTGCGAGCAGGAGATTGTTTTTGAAAGAGTCTCCAAGAAATGATGGGACATGTACATATACTCAGAGTGACTTGACACATATTCTGGTACGCTTCGTGTAAAAGAGGCATGCAAGCATGCGACTTTTTCGGGATATAGAGACAACAAATGAATACAGTTAACAAAAAGTGTCAACAACATCGCATCCGCGATTATCTGGGCTCACCTAAAACCTTTACTTTAACATCATGTATTTGGGCGCTGCATAGCCTTGGCAGTTGTGTCCGCCCTATGACCAAAGCACCATTATCCGCATCATTCGTTATGATAAAAAAAGTTGATTGGTTATACACAAACCGAACACAGAAAGACATTGGATCATTATGTAATGTTGTCAGTTTCAATTATCAATCGATCATTGAATGACAATTTGGGAAAGGCTTTAAATAAGCGGCTTTTGATAAATCGTCACCTGGGTTGAGCTGGCATATTCCGAAAGTCTATGTCTGTTGCCAAGGAGCAAGCTAAGACTATCTCTTTCGATATACGTATATACCCATTCAGCATCGCCTACAGCTGTAAATGGACATGCTGTACGCTGTCTAGACCTTTGTGTAACAACACGTTTTTTGCGCGCGTCTTATACCAACGAATCCAGCTTCACGATGAGGTATATCCCAATAATTGTGAAGATTACGAGGTGTGTTTGCTACGTTCGACTCGGAGACATCGATCCGGGACTCAATACACTACTGCCAGCACGATTTGAGATAAATACTCAATACACTACTGCCAGCACGATTTGAGATAAATACTCAATACAAGTCAGCACGGTTTGAGCGCATGAGTAGTAAGATAGCATAGATAACTTTGACGCACACTTATGACATGGAATTCGACCTTGTATATCAAGTGTTGATCTCGAAATATTTTTTCCCACGACATCTTAGTCTGTAATTGCTTTTTCTTATAGGTTCATTCAGCAAAGCCTGGCTGAAATACGTTTATGGACACAAGAGTAGCATAATCATAGAATTGCCCAATAGACATAAATCTATCGAACGTTGTCAGCAGATGGTTCACAAGGGCGTGCGATATGTACGGCACATACATTCGAACTCCGCCTGTGCCGTGAAGCACATTTAAGTCATAAACTTACCAGAGTGGTAATCAGCATCAATAACTAACATGATCACGACGTCCTCAGTGAAAGTAAGCTCTATTGAATACATCTTCCGTAATATTTATGACGTAAGCAATACAATCACCATGCGTTTTGAGCCGTGCCTTATCCTGAACGCCCAATACTTGTAAAATAATACCCGCAGCTTGAATCGCTTGTGCCGACTCTTCATGATCATAATCCGCATTGGGTTACGCCACAAGACTGTTTAATGTTTCCGCGCGAAGCCCATCTCCTGCGACATTGCTGGTATCCGCGATATAATATATGTACGGCTTCCCCATGATGGTCATGCATAACACTTCGCATTCCAACCAAGCAGCTTATAACAGCTGACAAGGTGAAGCACATTTACCACGGCACAACCATGTGTGCCATTTTATTAAATTTGGTTCCTGGCCTCTTTGCATTGTGATATAATTTGTGAGATACATCTGATACTGTGAATGTCACATGAACCCAGGGGCTCCACCACAGGAGGGGACGGAGAGTGGGGACGAGTCCCCCCAATATTTTCGGATTATAACATTACGTGCATGACAAGAATCGACTTCAGAATGCCTCCGTTCTCCTAACTATCGGGAGGTGACGGAGCGCTTGCATGAACCTCTCCTTCCATTTATTGTTTTCTCTGCGAGATCAGCACCTCAAGTTCTCTCCTAAGAGGACTGCGCAACGGGGCACTCCACCTATACCAACTAAACAACTTGTGAAGCAGACAGACAGGCTTAATTTATCCGCCCATGCCCGGCCCTGCCCGCCCCTCCCCTCCTCTGCCCGCCCCTTCCCTCCTCTACCCGCCCCTTTCCGGCGGCCCTGCCCGCCCCTTTCCGTCCCGTATTGTACCTTCTGCAGACCAAGGTGTGGCGGTGCCGTGCCGTGCATGTGAGTCATGGTGCCCAGCTGGCTCTCCAGCGCCCCCGCCACCGTCTGACATGCCTCTGCGACCCTTGTGCCTGCCGTGCGTCCGTCCACCGGGCGGGATGCACGTTAAATGTCACTAATTGGCGTACACTGTCCGACCCGACCAGCTATCTGATCGGCGACGCATTCCCATAGCGAGTTAACCACCGTTTTATGTCGTCATTAGCGACGGCGCAGAGGACATGATTTATCCCCAGCCGCGTGGAGAAACCGAGCGAGCGAGAGAGAAGTGCGCTGAGGACATGAGGACACGTCTTGTCCGGCTCGGCGTCTTGTGTCGTGTCGGCCAGGTGTGCCCGGTGGGCCGGTCGGGAGGCCGGGGGGCGCTGGTCGTCGGGCACTCACCATTGAATCCGGCGGCTCCCGGGAACTGGTCGGCATTCCTCCGGCTCCAGACTCGAATTCACATTCCAGTCTGATGTCAGGGCGAACACCAAGGCAAACAAGTTCCACTGCCAATGGAGTGAATGCGGCACAGTGGGACTTCGAGCCAGGCTATCGGATGTAATGTGATGATGGCTTGGTCTAGTAACTTGGCAAAGGCAAATGTGATCGGTTCTGTTGTTTTTATGATGCAGTAGAAAGTCACGGGTTCGTTTGTATAACTTTTAAGCGGTGTTTTAATCAAACAAATACATAAAGTATTTCAGTGACAAAAAAATACAATTTTGGTCACTGAAAAAGACATTGAATGACAACAAATTTGCGAAATTATCAAATGAAAATTGGTTCAGTTGAAAACTTCAATATTTGTAACGGTAGAACTTGCCAGCGGAGTCAAATGATTTTGACTCCACGCATTTTTAAGACAGACAAGTGTCATACCCTACGCTGTTTTGGGAATATTGTTTATTTCCAGATCACTCATTTCTGTTTATTTCTAGCTTTGGTATTAGTTCATTTAACCGTTTGCTCGACAAGTGACCTAATCATCTTATAAATGATTGACTCAAGGTGAACCCGTTTATTTGCCAAAGTTCTTTAGCTCCAAAAGCCTTCATTTCAGTATAAGGATGCCGTTGAACACGCGTTGCGTCCTGTCGCGCGCCGCTGCACCTGGCGGGAGCGTGCCAGAGAATCACGAGAGACTTGGCAGGGGGTCGTTCATTACTATGCTGCGAGTGAAAACCCCAGTGGGGCTCCCGCCTGTCGACAACTCTGACCATTGTTCCCGTCTGTATTATCTGCCACCTGCATGTGGTGAAGCGCTGAGTGCTGCTCAGTAGTTAGTTGAACCAATCATTGCTGTCGTCAGCGCTATCCGCCGTCTTCCCTGAACACCACGCTGAACGCCTTTAGTCCATTGTCTAAGCAGAGTAATCCAACACTGAGTCACTTTTTGTCCCCGACGCTTTCCTCATCTGTCCCAGCATCCGGCGCCGTTACACGAACCATTACAATCTGCGTCAAAGTCCCATCTTAGCCGCATTTTACGACTGGAACTTACCCAAAAACACGACCGGTAATTTTTCGTCCAGCCTCCAAATAACCGGTCACCCCGAGGACCGCTTTCCGCCTGCCACCCGCTGTCACCACCTTCCGTCACCTCCCGCCGTCCCACTCGCTGTCACCACTCACCAGTCACCAGTCGCTGTCACCACCCACGCCAATTGGGCACAGAAAACACCACAACTCCATAACAAACTCCGAGACTCTATAATCAACTGCGACAAGACACGCGGCGGGCCACGACAGCCGCGACTTGGACCGGTTCTATCACCTCTATCTGATTAATGTGGGCGTGTACCGGGCGTAGCCGACCTACGCCAACGCTGCGCGCGTCGCCGGTCGCCGGTCGCCGTGGCCGCCAGTCGAGTCGTCGAGCAGTGCACTCGACAGTCGCTCCGTCAGTTGGGTATCTGCCGCGACATCGTCCGCTTCTTGTCGCTGCTCGTTAGCAGCTTCGTCTGATGTGGAGCCGCGGCCATTTATTTCCGATGGCCGTTTTGTAACTGTGGCGTTTACGACCTGTAAACTGCCTTCGAAATAGGTTGTGTGACGGGTAGTCGGGAAGATAGTAAGGCGTATTTGTAGTGGTAATTCGGTTTAATAGGTTTTCTTACAAAGCACCTATTGCTAAATGCGAAGCCGTGCTATTTTTTTTAGAAGTTGTTTTGCTTCTTCTTTTGTCGAAGTACCTACATAAACGTAACCCCACAATTTTTGGGAGCGCGATGTTATATCTCTGTCGACAGTCCGATCAATCGACCCGATTTTAAATGTTCTACCTTCTCCGCGTGAAATGTATCAGACCGATGAAGTGACATCTTACACCAGTTATCAAACACACCAGAGCACTTTAGGATTTGATTGATATGTGATCGGTTCCGTTCTTTATCAAAGACCAATGGCACAATATGTCTCCTGGCATGATTTATATCTACACCTATTTTGATGGTGTTAGCAGTGTGATTGATTGCGATTGACGGGAGCGGGAAATGGACGCAGAGTCTTAGACATTTATTAGGTCTCAAACATGTTTCAGCTTCCTCATGTGTAGAAAAGAAATGCAATTGATAAAGCAAACATGTAGTACAGTACAGCGCCGGTGTCATTTCAAAGCTATGCGCTACGCTAGCAAGTGACATGAGCATTCCTTATTTAAAGGAATGATCCGTAATTTTGCTGCTCCAGGCTGAATGGGGACGTCACATATAATTGCCGTCACAAATTAGCTATTTAATACAGTCTCCGTCTCCGTCTCCGTCTCCGTCTCCGTCTCCGTCTCCGTCTCCGTCTCCGTCTCCGTCTCGTCTCCGTCTCCTCTCCGTCTCGTGCTCCGTCTTTAACGTCTCCGTCTCTCTCATCTCTCGTCTCATCTCTCGTCTCTCAGTCATCTCTCGTCTCTCTCTCTCTCTCTCTCTCTCTCTCTCTCTCTCTCTCTCTCTCTCTCTCTCTCTCTCTCTCTGGCCCGCTTCAAACAAACACAGACGGGCGGTATACGGGGCCTGTGGCTGACTGACTGAGTCTCTATAGTTAGACCAAGACTACACAGTGGGCTGGCTGGCAGGCGCCGGCGCTGTAATCATTTACCTCGACTCTGCTGATAGCGGCCGCAACCGGTTAAACATCGCCGCTCGCCGCCGTCGTCACCGTGAGGCGAGGCGGCCTTTCGAGCTGGGGGCTGGGGTTGGAGGGGGGGGCGAGAAGACGGACAGGTTTGGGAGACGTGCCTCTGAAGGATCCCATCAAGCCCGCCGCCAGCGGGAACCAGAGTGTACACGTCGGCCAACTTTCCCCAGAGACATGTTTGTGTCCGTGATTTGACCCACTTATCATCCTGTTTGTGAGGCAGCGCCAAAATAAATAGTTCATCTTACGTGGCTGTCTGCGTTTGAAGGAGGCGCGAGGTGGTGTCTTGTTTGCTACTGTGTGTGTGTGCGCGTCGCCACCCAACGGTGCATTGTCATGTAATTGTGACGTCAAACAAACGCTCAAATAAAAGGAGTAGGTGCTCTCCTTCAGTGTTTGTATTTTGGCGCTCGCTTCCTCTTTCCCGTTGGACGGCTTCGTCGGTGTGGGTGAATGTTCGCTCTAACCAGTGGCCACCTCTCCCTCAGACGTCTGGGCTGTTTTCTCGCCCTGTGACGTCACTGTGGCTGGTGACGTCAGGTGGGCAGGTCTGGCCGTATCGCAGTCTCTGAACTGGTTCTGTCGGGTCCGATCTGGCCGGACCGCTGAGCATGTCTTTAGAGTTTAGAACTGTCTTTAACAACGCCACCCGCCATGTCGCCGGAGCCGACACATCCATGACATACATGGAACATGGCAGCGACGTCCCGCGCGGCATATCAATCACCGGCGCGCCATATTCGCCGCAACCGGACCGCTGCGCCATATTTGGCGACCATGGGCGCCACAACTGTCGGTCGCTGGGTGTCGCTAACTGGAGCGCGGCCGCGGCCGTCCCGCCGTCGCGGCGTCGCGACCGTCGCGGCGCCTCGCCCTAATCTGCATGGCGAATGAGGCGCATAAGTCAGATTTCGTGTCAGGGCGTGAGAGGAGAGACTCATTATGGTCCCCTCGGTCACCGCGGGCAGATGTACCGGCTACCTGTGTGTAGAGGGTTGCCCTTGGCCGGTTATCAGGTCACGAACAAGTTGCGCCATCGGGTCAGAGAAGTTTGTGACATATTTTATGGTATGATGTTGTCTTTCGATCAGTTCCACTGAGGACTGCAGGCCTTGGCCTGCGCACCTTCGTAGACTCATTGACGTCATGGACATGAAGACTCGTAGACATTTGACTTGCTGTCAGACAGGGTAATGTCTACCAGCTTCGAGAACTTTCACATATGCATAGAAAAGAATGTCATTGCATTTGGTTCCCTCGGTAATAATTGGTATGCACTTCCTATTGCGTGCTCATAAGCCGGTTATTGTAACCTATTACATAACAAAATACGAACATTCGCGTGGCGCACGCAAAAAGAAAAAGAAACGCGCACCGCATCACGCCGTATTCAGTGGATACTTCTCTTGGTCCAAGTGATGTCATCTTTAGAAGGGGTTGCGATAACGATTAAGCATGGTCTGACAGAACTAGCACCAGACATATAGGTGGTGCTTGTGTGATGGTGATAATGGTCGGGGCTGTTGGGTCCGCCGACTGCCGCGGTGGTCACATGGCTACGAGGCTAGGAGAGGGTTCTCCGGAGGAATCTACCTTCTGAAATAATACATTATTAGGGGAAGTCTACCATACCGTCTGAAATTTGAAATAACCGGGTTTCGTATTTTGTAAATCCGTAGAGTGTTTACACAGATTTGACTTAACTACGTTCACGCACAAGACATTGTTCCCTCTGCCACTCCTCCAGCTTACCTTATCAGCGTTGAAACGGACCGAGTCGAAGAAAAGGGCTTAAGGTGTCCATTTGTGAAAAGTGATTGGTTCGAACAAGCCATGCTGCCCCGATCTAAGGCTGTTTATAGTTGGAGTGCTTTGGTCAGAAAGATTGAAATGTTTTCCTGATTGCCTGACATTCCTTTCCCGCTCATCATGAAAGAAACAATGATGTGAACACCACGACACTTAATTGTTGCTTTGTCTTCCAAATTTAGTCTCGCAGCAGGCGAGATCAACGTGTAGTTTCTTACATGATAAATTAACAATGAACATGCAGTGCATAATGATGTGATTAAGCGCTCATGTTGGAGTCTTAAGTAGTACAAAAGCTGCAACAAAATAATGAGTTTATCATTATAAAATTATTTGGCTAAAAAACGCAGCCATCATTTAGCAACTGGCCATCCCCGTTGTGTCACTCGTCCGTGACTGTGGCCCGAAAAATCGCTTCACTTTTACATAAATAATATTTTCTCATGAATGTTGGTATTTATCCTAACTTCGAACATGTGTGTTACCCTTCAAATCGCGTGGCTTAAATCTCGCTGCTACAAGGAGCATTACTACCAGTCGTGAAGTGTAACTTATGTAACTGTTGTTATTGTTGTGCACTGTGCAACTGTTGAGAGGAACTGCGTCACTTCCGGTCTGTCATTGCACGTTTTCCGCCGGCCCCCTGACCGTCGTTCACAGTTAGCATTACTGGGTCCTCTCTCTCTCTCTCCGAGGCTGAAGCCCTGTTCAGAGAGGTACTAAGTCCGCGGCTGACCAATCTTCTCCTTGGACCTCACCTCCGCAGTCACAGAGCTTACTCTTGTAATCGCCTTAAGGTGGATACTGGATATGCATACGTAGCCGTGTAGCTATGCGGGTTTTTACACTGAATAGCTAGTACCGAGTGCCGGTTCGGGCCAGGCGGCGGAAAGGTGCGTAGCTAAACGAGTTCCACGCGCATAATGCATGTGCACTGTGCAGACATACCTATGCGTATGCCAGTTTATGTCATGTTTAATAAGACCATGTCGTGAATATTGTCATTATTTAAGCTTTTAAGCTCGGTTTCCATCATCAGCTATGACAATAGACATGACTGCACGTGCGTGCAGATATCGCGACATTTATAATCGTTTGAACGCACCGAAGGCCGCTGCCTAGAACCCTGGTTTTCCGCATGTATTTGAGGTCAGTCGAATCCCCACAAAGGCTCCATCGGAGCGCCTTCGATTCATATCTGCATTGATTTGCATGCAAACTTCGCAGTAGCACTAAAGGGCACTGGTGTTCGCAGTAGCCTGAATAGGTGTATCCGCCTTAATGACGTAAACTATACGAACGTAAAAGTGTTCGTTAGCGTCAATTCCAGGCTGCATTCGCTTATGGGTCGGTAGTATCCAGCTTGCACGACGTGTTCATTAACGTAGGCTTAATGAACTACCGCAACTGCGAAATTAATCCGTAGGAGCGGGGAAGAAAGGATAAGGAGTGAGAGGTAGCGATGAAGACATTCCTAGAGAGAGCTACCCGAATCTCCTTATCTCCCGGTGTCGGTGCCGTGTCCTGCGCGAATGACCGAGCACCGGCTTCCTTTGCACGGCGAGCACCGCGGTAGCGGCACAGTGTATGTACACTTTCGAGCGTGCAGGCGAGCGCGGCCGACAGGGCGACGACGGCCACCCACACCGCCGCCGCGGGAGCGCTGCCGGCATCTGGAGCGCGCAGCAGGTCCGCAGCTGCCGCCGCCTGCTGCCCGCGAGGCCGCTGAGCTGTCGTTCAGTGTGCTCTGCTGTCACCGAGCGGCCCACGCCGGTCACTGAGCTGTCCCCGAGCCGGCCCCCCGCCGGTCACTGATTGCGGCAGGGTATACTCCGGCTGCTGATCCGGCGGCGCCCCGCCCCCGCCCCCGCCCCACGGCCGCCCTGAGACTGAACATCGCCGCTGCCGCCGCCGCCGCCGCCGCCGCCGCCGCCGCCGCCGCCGGGCCTCAGTTGCCACCCAGCCAGGTGAGCTGAGCCGGTGGCCGAGTCGGGACCATCTGAACCCATCGTTCGACGCCTGTGTGGTCATCCGTGGCCCGCCAGCGCTGCAGCGGCCGCAGCTATATTCACGAACCCCACGGCCTCGGCAGCGGCGGCGGCAGCGGCGGCGGCACGAGACGGAGACCACGAGTGCTAAGTCAACTCGGCAGCGCCTCTCGCGCCGCTCGAGAGCACGAGGCACGTCGGCTCGCGTGCTCGTGCCTTCCTGGGTGTGCTAGCTTTGTTTCACGACGTGTTTGGCTTGTTTGCCTCTGCACGTTCACCATGCAACTGGTGAGCTGGTCAGCGGCAGCCTTTGGGGCCAGACACAGGCATCAAGACGTTACGGATAAGGACTAGGAGTTTACGGGGTGTTAATTTATGTTAATTGGCCGGGTGCGTGTTTCTCGCGCCACAAGGATCGGTACTTGGCGCTGCAATGTCTGCAGAGCGGATGACTCAAGAGCAGACTGAATTTGAGGCCAGGGCCGGGGGCTGCTCTTAGTCGGTCGTTTTTTGCCTCTGGACAGGGAGCTGAATATCGGTTGAACCAACAGCAGCGCGTGTGTGCCGGCGACGTATGCCATCAGTGACGTCATCGGCGAGCGGCGCCCACGCAGTGCACGTGTTGGGGCGCTAACATTGTGATCTTGCCAGAGCGCAGGCCACGGGCCGAGAGGGATTATATCGGTCATAGTTCTTGCGTTCTGTGGCCATAAGCAAACCAAATCTGGCATTTTTATGAACGTGGGACATAATGGTAAAACAAACTGGTGAAGTAAAATCCACTTCCGTGATGTGAAGTAGTTCTCTAGAATAATTCACCAGTACGACCATGGTAACGATAATGCATTACCACCACAATAATCGCCTAGTGCCGTGAGAGTAGTATCCCAGCACATTGTGTTGACTTGATGCCGGACCAGGATGATCAGTAATTGACCAGGTTAAGTCTCCCGAACTCCGCTTCTGACTGAGTGACAACATTAGCTCGCGAAACGGTCAATTATTGTTCCATTGAGGAATCCGCGGGATATCCCGACCTTCGTCGGTAGTTTTGTCAACAACGTTAAGTGGTTAGTTTCATATTTTTCGAAGATTGAGCATGTATGAGCTAGGAGGGATGATCAGAATGTTACGGAGGACGCTGGTGCACCTACATGACATCAGGATCGATCATGTCATGAATGGTCGCGTTGAGCAGCGACTAAATCTTTGTTAAGATTTAACCACGCTGGAATAGCTCATTCTCATCAGTATTACAGCTGTACTCTTTCACAGTTGCAGAGGAGAGAGGTAAGCAGAGCACATTAGGCCTAGCCATCGGCGAACTTCACGGAGATAGCTATATGGGAATCAACTGCTACTATTACTGCGGCGGAAGATCCAGAAGGCATTCATGCAGAACTACTTCAGAACGACTCGCTGATACGGAGAAATATAGCTCTGTTACCGGATATTTGCCAAAATGGATATGCATCGGCGTAAGCACAACGGCCGATTAATGAGTTCATCGACAAAAACAGCTCGTGAGCGCTGCATTGGCACACTCTACATGCGAGCGGAACAGGAAGGTCTACCGGTGGTCATTGTGCTTTTGTCTTATGACACGATATATTGTCAAAATAAGTGTTCGTATGGGTTATTTATTGGCCTTAGGTGCACCATTTTACATACATCTTCTTTAAACAACTAATTTAAAGTTGTGGACATATTATGAAATATCCTGAAACAAAACAACCATTGCAAAAAATAATATCATAAGTAAGAAATTCAACGCTTCAGAGATTCACAGAAAGAATTTATGTCGTACCAATAACTCAACCAATAGCTTCTTCACAGTAATAACAGATTCTATTTGAGGAGCATTCAAAAGAGTAGGCAGACTCTACTATACAGGAATAGTGATCAACAGTTGGAGAAAGAAAAAACGAAGAAAAGCTCTCAGAAATGATGAAGAGATAAGCCAGAAAAGAAAGTTTTATAGCAACTAGTAGAAGTTATCCAAAAGAAACCCTGATATTAGCGGCGGAAAAAGCAAATGTAAAAATGATCAATGTAATTTTGTGATAATGTCATACTTTATTTTACCACTCAAGTATGCGAAATCAGCTGGCTGAGAAGCACGCAAACTCATCGTTATGAGCGGATCGATGTCGTAAAACTTGGTGGTATTGCTCAGAGTACTATGTTAGAACGATGCCCGAGATATGAATAATACAAGCACGAGTTGAACATCACACGGCGATACGGGCAGGGTTGCGTACTATGCTTTGAGTAGCTATTCGTGCACTATTGATTAAATTTCAGCATATGAAAAGTGGTAGCGTCCGCACACGTCAGGCATCACTGTCCGTGTCTGCGAGGCGTCGTCTGATTATCATGGTACACATGAGAAGTCATGCAGCGGTACTACGTCACTGTCACTGTGCTATAAGACCCTTAGAGTTCTCAGCGGGTCGCTTACTATCACTCAGACGGGCGGCTGACCGCACGTCAGGACGGGAATCAACACAGACGAGACGGCCGAGCGTACGTGGTGGGTTTCGATTGAGTGGGGACAGATCAACACCAATGTTGTAACGCGAACACTGGGAATTCAGGCCAGCGCTGAAACGCTAGACGCATACGACTACAGAAACGTATGTTTTAGAAGAACGTTTTATTGAAGATTAACATCATAATCACTGCTATGCAATAGCAATTACCTGACAAAGTTTCATTCTTGCAATAAAATAATAGTCGTAGTAGGCAACGAGTAGTGTTTTATCGTCCAGGCACTGTAACATTTTCCCGCAGTTTACGTTCATCCTAGTGCGTCATAATACATTAGCGTGCAACTCGAGCTCAAATCAGCAATCACAGACGATTGGAGTTCGCGGAGTAACCCGTCTCACGACTTTGAGACCTGAATATGTTGAACTACATTAGAGAGGTTATCTTGGAGAATGATGAAAGCGTCACAAGTCATGTTTCGAGCATACGAGCAGCCACAACTTGGCTATCTCAAACTAAAACGCTATGTTAAAGGTGAACTATTCCCTTTAAAGGTGTAGCTACAAAACAATTATTTCAGCCCTCATCGTGGCGCCTTCCTCAGTGAGTGAGTGGTGCAGTGCAAGTTACTTTCTTTAACACTCACTGAGAAAGGCGCCACGATGAGCGCTGATGTATTTGTTTTTACACCTTAGCGCTTAATGTACTCTTGTCTCTTGAAAACTTCGAAACAATAAAACTAACTGTTAAACCTGAGTAAAAGTGACAAGCAAAGTATATGACCCTGCAGTATTACTTAATGTTAAATAAGCAGCCTGAAAATCACGGTATACATGTCTCGGATACACCGTCACCACGTATGGTATCACAGACCCGCGAAAGTGTCACCTCCTAATTATAAGATGTCAATACTTGAAAGTGAAAGTGTCAAATAACAATGTGTATAGTGCAAGCCGAGGTTTAGCGTGAAATCAAGGTAAAGTAGAGTTTTTGTAAAAGCTTACTCTAACAACATTGCTGCATTGTCGCTTTCAAATGGAATTCGCTAAAAATGAAAAGGTTCCATGTATTTGGTGGACTGCTCTATCGACGAGCAATCAACGAAGGAAGAGATATCACGGCTTTGCCACGGGCTGGTAGATATGTCACAGAGTTTAGACTGACCGGGGCGGCGTGGTCTCCGCCTTCGGCCGCACAGCCCACAGTTTCATCAGAGTTTTGGGAAGCGCCCACCGGCCCATCTGCACTGAAGTAGTTACGAGTTAACCCACCAGTTAGTTGTTGAGTAATTAATGCCTCTTAACTTGTGTTAAATCGGCCTACCCACCAGTTCCACCCCCGTGGTCTTTGATCGTTGAGGCTTTGCTGCACGATTCCGAGCTGCCAGTCTCTGGCGTGCCTTTATCCCATCCGTACCGTAACGGATTGGTTTATGAAAGAATGGCTGACGGCACGCGTCCGTCATCTCTGTAAATAAACATTCGCCTTGTCCCCCAGCAAGATGCACTGCGACAGGCTCCTTTAAGATTGTGTGATCGTGCCGAATATCGCAACATTTGGCTATGCCGTTCATTAATATTTGATGTCGGAACTGTTGCTTGTCATTGGGCGGCTTCTGTTCCTCGGAAGCAATGAGACCGATGGTGATGCTTTATCTGTTTTCCTAGATTCAATTGCTTTGGTAAATTTCATCTTTGGAAAGGTTTGAACTAAAGCATGTCGTTGGCGTCAGCCTATCATATTGCGGCTTACTTGCGCTGATTTTCGTAAGCGAAACAAGGTCAACAACGAATCTACGTAAATTGGCACATGTCTGTCGGTGATATTCATTCAAAGGGTATTTCCTCCTTGGCTACTCGCTGCCGAGTAATACTTCTTTTGCGTGCGCTAGAGCTGCTTGAAGTTATGTTGTGCTCTCTTGTATTTTTTGAAGTAACGCTTGCGACATCGGTTAAATACCTAATTGCATTTGTTTACTGGAAAGGCACAAATGCTCATTGTTATATTAAAATTATAATAAATGGAAACTGTAAAACAAATAAAATAACACAAACTATAATAAAACGGCATTTCACTAGAAGATGTTATTGGGATCAACGGTTACACTATACACACTCCTCCTAAAAGCATCCACATTAGTAAAAAAAAAAAAAAAAAATGGGTGAGTACCTGGATGGCTATGATGTAGAAGTAGCCGAGTTCGCATGAGAGAAGAGGCTGCGATGGTGTATAGCAAAGCTTTGAAGGCCTTCTCCCCGCCTGGCTTATAGGCAGACCTGTGTGGTTCCGACAATGGGTCTGAAGCGCCGAAGGGTCAGGGTGACTTGCTCCAGACAGCGTTATCAGCAGATCAGCGCTGGAAAATGCAGGCCAACGCTGCCAGGGCGGCACTGTCTGCGGCAGGTTAACCCTCCCCGAGTCTGTGGCAGGGCGGCACTGTCTGTGGCAGGTTAACCCTTCCCGAGCCTGGGGCAGGGCGGCACTGTCTGCGGCAGGCTAACCCTCCCCGAGCCTGGGGCAGGTCAGCGCTGAGACTGGGCCAATCGGCAGCACCTTATCAGTCGCTCTGCCGGCCCAACTCTGGGCCCTATATGGTACAGCCGGCACAGGTTTGGCGGGCTCAGCGTCGGCCAGCCT
This sequence comes from Semibalanus balanoides, assembly GCA_014673585.1. Lineage (NCBI taxonomy): Eukaryota > Metazoa > Arthropoda > Thecostraca > Balanomorpha > Balanidae > Semibalanus > Semibalanus balanoides. The sequence continues at coordinate 53,013 of VOPJ01005173.1, read as the reverse complement.
GGGCCAACTCAGGCAGGCCAGGCAGGCTCGAGAGGCCTGCCACTCTGATGCCATCACTCTGAACAGGCCAGGCGGGACTGGACGGGATCCACAGCGGGGTCCGCGCCACTCTGCAGCGCTCTAGCCCCTCTCCCGGCCAGCGCGCACCTAGCGCCCTCCCTCTCCCTCCTCCCCTCTCTGTCCCTGCCGCCACGGTACTGTATTATCCGGTTGCTGTGCAAGAGATCCGGCGCGCTCGCCTGGCCGGCCCGGCGCGCTCGCCCGGCCGACCCGGACCGCCCGCGGAGAGGTGACTCCTATCTCTCTCATTTTAATGTCAAGGAGAGCGGTGGATCGGTCGACCGGGCCTTATCAGTTATATGAGTTACAATGGGATTACAGGAAAAATGTGTGAGAACGGGGCTACACGGCCCTGCTCTGGCGCTCGGCGCTGAGCCAACCTGATCGGTCACGCTATGTGTTCAGATGTCACGCACTAGCCACGGCTCTCGTGGCCAGTGTTTGGATAGCTTCACGCCGAAATGCGGTGTGTTGAGCTATGACACCGCCGTCAAATGCGTCGTCTGATCTAACCCTGCCGACGTCCGAGCTCTGACTGCGACGGCGTCACGGCCGGAGACATTCATTGTTAATTGTCGTGCGACAATGAGATGGACGACACTCTTAAGAACAGCAGTTGCGGCAGGGACGGGTGCTGATGCCACTGATGCCGCTGACGCCGCTGACGCCGCTGACGCCGCTGACGCCGCTGATGCCACTGATGCCGCTGACGTCGCTGATGCCGCTGACGCTGCTGATGCCGCTGACGCCGCTGATGTCGCTGACGCCGCTGACGCCGCTGATGTCGCTGACGCTGCTGACGCCGGAGCAGCCTGAGTCAGCGCCCAGCGGCAATGCGAAGCTGCTCGCTCCCTCTCTATTTCCGCCGTGTTTACCTGACCGAAGCCAAGGTCCGGATTCGTTGCGCGCCGCATCCCGCCTTCTCTCGGCCAGGCGGCTGAGGTCACCCCTGCTCAGAGCTGCGGCGCGGGCGCTCTGATAGAGCCTGCGGCGCGCGCTGTACGTCGCTCTCACAGACGAGCTGAGGTCAGCATCGAGTCCGACGGCCGGCCGACGAGTCATCAGAGGCGGATCTACCGCCTCCGCTGCGGCCAGACGGGTGTGGCGGAGGGGGAGGGGTGGAGGGGGTCAGACTGTAACAGGAAGTGGCGAGAGAGGGCAGATCAGATCAGCGTCTGTGGGCCCGTGTCTCGACTTGCGGTTGCCTGTAAACTGATGGTTGATCGCCCTCACATCAGTAGATGCAGAATTCTCGGTATGCTGTCTCTGAAAGAGTTCCAGGGAAAATCTGAACAAACATTTTAAACGTAGCAGACAGGCAGGTTAGGTGGACTGCATTTTATTCGATCTTTTATAGACAGTCACGTATCCAATGGCAGCTGACACAATCAATATACGTTCGTCCTAATTCCAACCACCATCTACTCCCGACAGTGAATGCAGTAATGCATCGATCTGTTTATACCGTCATGGGTGGTCGGAGTTTTACTCCAGCTCAGTTCCCCGAGTACAACAGAAATCAAACTGACTCATGTCTGTCTGCTAGTCATAAAAAGGACAATGATATCCAGCAATCTTTATGTCAGCATTTATAGTTGTGATTAGGCATCAGACATGCCATCGTGAGGGTTATAAAATATATCAATCAAGTTTATGTTTATTCAATGCAAATTTTGAATTGTCACTGTGACAGATATACAGTTAACGAGTCAACGAGTAAACTCGAGAGAGTTATTTACAAACAAGTGTTGGTGGTCACAAAATTGACCCTGACCTAAGGTCACCGATATAATAAATCAGAGATAAACAAAATGTAGGTATCTATGGCCATGTGATATCATCAAGTTTGAAACCGAGCATCCTAAGACTATGGCTGCATAGTATGCAGCCATAGTCTTAGGATGCTCGGTTCTTAAGTGCATACGACCGCAAACGCTTTGGAGATGAGGTCATCACTTAACCTGGTCTGGTGACCTGACCTGAGGTGACTCAAAGTCAATAATTTTGCATAATGTGAGTAGTTAATTTTCAATCTGGCATGCCAAAAACGGCGGCGCTGCTTGCCGTCGTTTTTTTGCTATCCTCGAAAAGCCGGAGGGGTGGGCGAATATCCGAATATCGAATATCCCTTCAGGGCGCGTGGTAAGAGTCACGAGCCCGGAGCCACTGCACTATTCTCTAAGCAGGCATATTTGCTGATGTTGATGTTTCAGAATTGTATTATGGTCACGTTATTTCTACCGTGTTCGAATACGGAATAACAGTCAGATCAGAGTATAATCCCTGCTTATCGCCATAGACACATCAATAACACCCGGTACCTATGTATGCAAATGCACACATATGTGTTTGTTATGTGCTTCTTGTCAAGAGTGGGCGGTGTAATTTGTTATGAAACGCCAACATCCAACGATGATTCAGACTAGCCAAGTATGGCTTGATAAGCTTAGGGCCACTCATTTTAGGTTGTATCCGTTTGCCTTAACTAACCTGTTCTCTCTCTTTCTTTTCCCGACAGGAGGACCAGAATCAGACCAAAATACGTGAACAGTGAGAGTAAGTACGTCCAGCCCCCACCAAGTGTTTGACATTCCTAAGTGATGACGTCACCAAAGTCCCGGCCCGTGGCCTTCAACATAAGAGCCAAAGGGGAATTGCGTTTTTGGGGGATGATCTTCTGAAGACCCTACTGGGAAAATGTTGGCTTGCCTTATCTTTATGGATTTGTGGAGATGTACAGATTACAGAAAATAGGTCAGTTTGTCAAATAGTCTCATTGAAAAATCATCGGTCCTTCAGCATGAGTGCACTCTTGGCCGTATTGCATAGGCTTCAGTATCAGTGACGTCATGATCTGCCTAACCTTAATGTTCTAGGTAACCTTGAGTAGGTCACTCGGACTGTCCCTCCGTGTCGCGTCTGTGTTGTTGGCAGGGGTCACTCCGGCACCTTCAGCATTTCAAAAAAGGGTCCAGAAAATAACAGACTCTGATTGGTCGTGACGTCAGGTGCACACACCGTATGCTAGCCGGCATGATCAGCGTGTTAATTCCCAGTGGAGTCCCCCTCAAACTAAAAAACTAAAAAAGCTAGCAAGATGCAGAAAACAGCGTTCGAAAACTCTCCAAAAGGCCATTTGAAGTTACTGGGCATTATTTGGTTCAAGTCAATATTGAGGTCACCAGGGGTTATAAAAAATCACGTTTTCGAAGTGAAGGACTTTGCTCTAGAAGCTCCCATATATCTCGGAAAATTTGAGTAGCGAACGAAAAAAAAAACGAAAGCTCATGAAAATTTAAATGGCCTTATTATCCTGATATTTAAGCTCAGGTCCAAGCCCAAGAGGTCACCAAATGTCAGGAGGATATTTTTTGCAAAATGTATGTCATTAATAACTTTGAATTGGTTAGACAAATAGCAGTAATTTGTAACCCCTCGTGTTTTTCGGTTAAAGGCGCTTTGAAGTAATATATAAATGGTGAACTGGTTAGATCAGATTCAAAATTTGACCTCAGTTCAAGGTCTTTTGGTGACCCAGGTAGATCATGCTGCATGAAGGGTGGCGTATATCGACGAGACAAACACAATGGTGTCACTTGCACGTCTATATCTTTCCTATATCAATAGATATTGACAAAAAGGTGCTGGTGACCTGAGATGACCTCAGACGATCTTACATATAAGTCACTAAGAAATAATTCCATCTGGGTCATCAACAATGAGCTAAAGTAGCATGATTCTGAGATAGTTGGCCGGATCCAGTACATGTTCTCTGAAAAGGAATAATTTGTATATATTTCATGAGACGTAACTTTGACGACCTCTGGTGACCTCAATATTGACCTGAGTCAAATAACGACCAAGTAACTTCGAATGAGCTTGTAAAGAGCTTTCGAACACTGCTTTCTGCGTCTTGCTAGCATTTTGCAATTTCGGATTAGATGGTGGGACCCCAATGGGATTTAACACGCTGATCATGCCGGCTAGCATACGTTGTGTGCCGCTGACGTCACGACCAATCAGGCTTTGCTACCCTGTTATTGGTCGGAATGGTCTACCTTGTTATAGAGCCTTGGTTGTTGGTGTCGGGCTTCCCACGTGTTCCACTGTCTCATCCACCAACCTCCGTGTTCCCTGGAATGCCCTGGAGCCTGTCGCAACCGACTTCCGTCTGGGCGAGATGACCGAGTTCCTGCTGGGCGAGGCGAATGCTCCGTAGGCGACGAAGGGCATACGCCTCCGGGTGGCAACTGCACAGTGCACACTTCACACGGGCATCACTTCCACGTTGTCTAGACGAAGGGTTTAACCCTCGCCCGGGTAGGGCAAATTCACTGCGCGTCCGGGTAAGAGGTGGGGGTACGACCCCCTTGGCGTTTCGCATCTTATTGAGCTAGAGCTTCGATTAAAAAACGAGCGTGCTGCTTGTGATGAGAGAAAGCCAATGAATTATGATTTTAAGGTCCTGGGTCAATAGGTGACCTCTAAGGTCATCTCAAACACCAAAATGTCACAAATCGTAAATGTGTGAAAATTAAATACTGATTGAGCCAAAATAGTAAAACAGCAGCTTAGTATACTTAATACATGTCAAATTTGTAATCAGCGTCACAAAATGACCTAAAATCAGCCGAATTCCTAAAAGGTCATTTCAGGTCATCTGAGGTCAGTAACCTCGGTTAACCTTTGGAAGCGCATGACCCCAGTGCAACACATAATGATGTCAAATGGCTCTAAGATTTGAAATCAGCGTCAAAGAATGTCCTAAGAGCGGCCAGAAGCCCAAACATTCATCGGAGGTCATCGGAGGTCAGTGACCTCGGTTGACCTCAGAAAAGGTCAGTCGAGGTCACAATCTCATAAGAAGACACGCCTGTCACCTGGAAACACCTTTGAATTTGCTCCTGAACGTCAAACACTCAGAAACTGCACATGTAACAAGGATCGATACTACGGGACGCCAGTTTCGCCTGACATGACCTTGAGAAACAGGTTATAGGTCACGGGTCATGAAGGTTAAAAGTTCGAAATTTTTAGAATATGTTTCAAATGGTTCAAAAGTGAGTGCTGAAAGTTTAATCGCGATCGCTTACAAACTACGTGAATTATTTGGGAAAAACGAGGGGGTGTCATCCACTCTCTACCCGGGCGAGGGTTAAAGGGACACTGCTTCTTTCGGATGATATCTTAAAAACCGACTTAAACAAGGCGTATAACCACTTATGATTTTGAACCGCCATCAAAGGTTTACCCGGGCAGCGCAAAAATACAGAAAAATAATTTACTTTGATTTGTTATCAGAATCTAAAAACTGTTGACGATTTATACTCACCACTACGGATATGGAAGCGTATGTTCAAGTCAGGGGGGTCTGCTCCGCCACTTTTACAATAGTCAAAAGTGGCAATAGCCAATTGACATTGGAACCTCTCCTTAGCCTCAATGGGAACCGCTCCTTAGTCTTTTCTTACGTCATAGTGGACTCTGCGGCGCTGCCGTATTGTGTTGGGGGTGCGCTTACGCTGCTGGCCGAACATGTTTTTGCGGGTATCTCCGGAACTGCTGGGAGTAGCCTCATGAATTTTTTTGATTTGCCTAGAATTGATTTTTACATACAAAGTCAAATTTCTTAGTTCCTCACCTGAACAGAGGCGGTTCCAGGGCCCAGTTTTGGGATGATTTTTTGGCGATAATACGGAGATGCGATTCTTCACGGTTTCTTCTCAACTGAAAGTTAACATGAGTTCTACGGTGATTGTACAACTTCAAAATAAGTTAATGTTAACAATGTATATAATAAATTTACCATGGCAGGGGCGGTTTCAGGGTCTTGAAAAGGGGAGGTTTGCAAGAAATATGAAACGCTTGGCTTCCAGGAAATCAAGCTATGCAAAGGGCATTTATAGCTCTGAAGATCCAAAAGATAGCATTTTTGTATTTTATCATTTGCATAATTAATTACATATAGAGCTTCAGGGGCATGTTCAGGCACAGAAAGGGGGGAATGACTAGCATGAAGATGACGATGTGTCGGGGATTACCGCGTAATACAGTTAGTTGATAATTATATATCTACATATATGAGGCCAAGGGAGGGAAAAAGGTCATGTTTGTCAGAGGCACACTCAGGAATCGAAAAAGGGGTCATATTATTGCAAGGAAACTGAGACACATGGGCCTTCAATGGCATTATATTGCAGTTTTTAGATGAAACACGATAGGTACATACCAGAAGGTACCTTTATATAGTACCTACTCTATGAAACATTATGGCATAATAGGCGAGTCCAGGTAGGGTAAAAAAGGGATACAATGTGAGGCGCGAGGGTCCCAAGCCTCACATTGGCTGGAGGCTGGAGGGCCCCTGGACAGACGAGATGGCCCCTGGAAAGTCCCCTGTGCAGGTCATAGGGGCCCCGGATCACACCGAAAGGGCCCCTGGGTGGGTCAGAAAGGCCCCTGAACTTGCCAAATGGGCTGCTATCCAGCCAGCATGGAGGGGTCCCAGGGCAGGTCGAAGGGCTCCGAGCATTTTGACAAGGCGACAAACCAGAAAGCGCAGCTCCTTGCCAGGTCGGAGGGGCCCTTTTAAAGACTGGAGGGCCCCTGGGCACACCAGAGGGACCTTAGGAAGTTCAAAGGGCCCCTATGCATGACAGAGGGGGCTCCGACTAGACCGAAAAGGCCCCTGAGCAGGTCAGATGGCCCCTGATTACCTCGAATGGGCCTAACCAAGCACAGAGGGACCTCTGAGCAGGTCGGAAATGCCCCTGAGCATGTCGGCAATGTAAACGGTCGCCACATGGTGCAGTCCTGACCAAGTCTCGCGAAAGGACCCTGAGCCGGCTGCAGGCCCTAGCACAGACGAGAGGGCCCTGGGAAAGTTGAAACCCTCAGACGGCCCAGGAGGCCTCCAGTCGGTCCCAAAGGGCCCCCTTCAGGCGCAGGAGTACCCCACCTCAGGCGGTGCAGGGTGCCCCTCAGACGGCCAGAGTGTCCCCTCATACGGCCAGAGTGCCCCTCCGGCCGGCCAGGGGTGCCCCTCCAGTGGCCCAGGGTACCCCCTCAGAGGCTAGAGGGTGCCCCTTCAGGCGGCTCAGGGTGCCCCAAGGCGGGCCCAACAGAAGTACCATTCAGGCGGGCCAGAGTTGCCCTCCGGCCAGGGTGCCCTCTCCAGCGCGCCGTAAGTGCCCTTTCAGGCGGGCCAGAGTGGGCCCCTTCAGTGCGGGTCAGAGTGCCCCTTAGACGAGCAGTGCCTTTGGCGCCAGAGTGGCCCTCAAGTGGCCAGAAGTGCCCATCCAAGTACGGGGCCAACAGTGCCCTTCAAAGAGCTGGGCTAGGGTGCCCCCTCAGGCGGGCCATAGTGCCTTCAGCGCAAGAGTGACCTCAACCGTTCAAGCCCAGGGTATGGCCCCCTGGGGCTGGCCCTTCCTCTGGATCGTCCACACACCTGTCATGAATCGGCCGTAGTGCAATGCGGGGGTGGCAGGGGATTGTGATCGCTTAGACACCTATGACGTCATGCCGGTAGTTAAAATCCATCCCAGAGTGGCGCTACTGTCGGATATTGCCACTTTCTGCTGGCGGAGCAGCCTACCTGTTTATATAGCCTTGGTTCAAGTTAACTGCAACTGACCAACCGTCAGCTGACTCTATTGCAATTGGATGAGGCGGCGATTCACTTATGCATTGTGGTTCCTGTTAAGTGCATGAAACGAATCTGGCGCATTTGGCGCACTTGAGTTGTTGCCATGGAAACGTGTACTGACTATTTTCAATTTATTATCTCCAGAATTGGAGGACCAATCAACAGCAAAATACCTCGGTCGGAGAAAAAAAAAATGCTGGGAAATCAAAATCCCCTCGGAAATGTCACAAAATCCCATCGGGATTAACTTGATCCCTTCTAGAACAATACTTTTATTTTTGCCAATGATTGGGCTTAAATCAGGCATAATAAGACATGACATGTTTTATGACATAACAAATTTCGACAGTATGCTTAAGCCTAAAATATAACTGCTTAGAATTGTTGCACAACACTGCAATTAATTGATTTCAGTACGTAGTGGTGAGCGGACTCGTCAAGGTCATTGGCTGGATAACAAAACTTTGAACGATGATATTGGGCGACTGGGGGCAAAAAATGACGTATTGTGCTAATCATCTCTGATTGCTTTTAAACATATCAAATTTTACATTAAACAGACAGTGTACCTTTAAAAAGCTCGTCATTGCGGAACAAGACGACATATTTCACGGAAAATGTGGCTGCTTCTTTCTTTGCATTCGTGTAAAACTGGTTCCAGGCTAGACGCAGTAGATACAAAAACGAATGAGTAAACAGTGGGAATATTATATAGTAGAAAGTCGATAGCCACTGAAGATGACTCTTAATGGTGGTATCTTCTGCTATGGTCGTATGCATTGCTGGGGGTATTACTCACGTATTACACAATGTCCAGAGCAGCTGCCAAACAGAGCCTAGATAAAACTATTTTAACTCCAATTCGCTGAACGTATGGCGGTCCAAACTGGCCCTCTTAATTTGTATATCAGTCTGTTGCGTTACAACGTACCAATATTGTCTCACCCATCGAAGCACCATCTCTATCAAACTACTTTCGGCGCACTATAACAAAAGCCTCGTCCGAACGCTTGTGGCTGAGAATGTCAGTTTTACTGCCCGTGCACAAATTCTCACTCGGAAAACAAATCAACACAATGCCTCCAAAACAGAATGCTCAAGTAGAGAATGTCCCTGAGTCAACTCATCACGAGTTTCCGGCTCTGGTATGACTTTCCCCGCTCACGATGTCTTTATGGCATGAGTCTCAATCACGAGTAAGTACCAAAGTGAGAGTGCATGCAAGCGCCTAGCTGTTATCAAGAATCGCACGGTCACGGCGGTACGTCCACATACATACCTTCAACAAGAGAGCTCAGATGACGCCCCGTGTGCCTCTACCAGTCACACAGGCGGCTGGACGAAAAAGACACCGTGACATGCCTATGGCTATCTCGGGACAATTTCGCGCAACAACAGAATGCCCCGAACACAAACGTCCACACGCGACAGGCACCTCCCACCGTTGGCCCCTAAAAACCGCTCACAGTGACCTCACCTAAACAAACCAGACTATTGAACTATACACGAGTTGTATGTGAGAGCGTGCGAAGCAGTATCATGGTCACTATTAGAACATAGTGCATGGTATAAGCTGGTGTGAGCCTCATTGTCTCATCCGAAATGTTGAGTAGATTTCCATAGCCGTGAAAGTAGTACACGTTGATGCAAAATGGAGAGGACAGGTGTCTATGTCATTGAGACGAGAGATTACGATTCACCGCGCTATAAGTGGTGCTGGTATTCTGATCCTGTCGCTTCATGCAACGGAACGAAATTATGCGGGTAGTTACTGGAACTATGTAAGTATGGTGTCCTGGCAACGAAAGTCTGGGTGAGAGCGCACACACAAAACCCGTCGCGCAGTGTGAGAACAGGAACTCCATTTATGATATTGGACTCGCTCTATCATATGCCGACGCATGCGTTGACCGTCTTTGATTAAGGTGTGATCACGTAGCAGCGTGGTTGCGATCTCACTGCTGCAAAGGGGCATTATTGTCGTCGAAATGGCCGCTCTAAAGAGGGAGGCGCCATGTGACATTCGGTGTATATGATATGGATGTCGCGACGTTAGAGATAAGATAAATTCACACTCACAAGAGCGATATATTTCTGCGACTCAGCTGGTGCGTCAAGTGTACTTGATTATAATGATATCTGCGCTGAATAGTAAATAATACCGTGAGTCACCGTGGAGACGTCCCGGAATGCGCGAGAATCGCATGCCCCCCCACCACCAAAGCAAGGCTCCACCTGTCTAGAGCAGACGATGAATGTCGAACTTTATATTAATCACAGCCCTCAGCGTCGCACCCCAATATGCCCTTGTCAAGATCTTGCAAAGCCTTCCATTACCTCGGATTGTATTTCCACAGTGCAGCCCTACAAGCTAAAAAATGAGGACTAAAAAACACAGTCTTCAAAATCCTAAACATTCCATAAAATTTAAACAAGCTTATCCTAGTAAATATTCATGAGTGATAAACCAAGTATAAGTTTAATAAAATACTATACAAACAAAGAGCAAGTATGCGGTGTCGCGTAACACTAATGTGGTGTATTGATCATTGACATGTATATAAAGTAATCCTGAAGCATACTATTAAAATGTACTCATATGTTCATTAGTACCCAATAGGGAAGACGTTATCCCGCACAAATAATTTAGTAATTATATAATAGTCGTTATGTAAATTATTTGAGGAGCTGAGTAGAGTTATTTGATTATTTGATATGCGAATTAACTTCAGAACGTCACTTAAAAGGAGAGCCCCCTTTAGATGGAATCCTCATCTGACTATTAATATATCTAGTTCTATTGCCACTTTGTTAGTACCTCTACCGTGCATACTCAAACCTATCTCACTGAGGTAACAATGCAAGTCCGCCACAAGCCCTTTGTCAAAAGCAGCGTATTGAAACTGAAGAAACTAAAATATAAGAAGGTATCGCTAATCTTAAGAGAGTGGAAAACAAATTTTGATGCGAATTAAAGAATATGACAATGAATAAAAGTTTGCGTACCAAAGACAATTAAATTATACTCCCAATTTAGGTAGCCCAGCATCGAGTCAAATGTGTAAAATGATACGTTCCTCAGTCTCTAGACGCTTCTAGTTTATAGCATTGACATACTCTCACCGATCGCGACACGAAATGACCTGTTTGTGTTGTTTCTTTAATTGCTACACTGCTCTAACCACTCCCATATAATACTTATCGAGCAGTTTAATGTAAAGTGTGTAAAATTGTAGGGACCGAGAATAGACGCTTATATTAAGTGTTATATATGACAGTCACAAAGCTCGTCTCGGCAGCCAAAATGATGGTGAAACGTAAGTATACTTGTATCAGTCGTGGGGGGTGGTATATAAATACATGCAGATCACCACGGTTACTTTCTTCACCGCTACTGCAGATTCTGAACGGTCCCGCCCACTCCTTGCAGCATTATGCAAATCACATTAAAAGGAGATGTAGAAAAGGTTATGAAAACCATTAGAAAAAGATTCCACATTCAAAAAAATAACCCGAAACATTGTAATTAAATCTCGGCGCTGTCCAAAGGTCCCTTTTGCTTGCTGCCGTGTTGACGCCGCATCGGATTTCTTCCGCAACCAAGCGCCCGCAAAAAACTCACTAGATCTGGGTACGTTGCTGTTACGCTGAGAAGCTGCCAATCTGGGCGAAAACAAGCTTTGGGCTGTGAGAACTGCCTCACAGCCCAATTTCACAATTGCTAATTGTCAAAGCGCTAGGACTGATTTGAGCTAACAAAACCAACGCAAATATGTTTTATATGAAAATGAGACGCTTTTAGCTGAGTTGGAAAATTTTTTGTATATGAAATATCATTTTCCTTATATTCCTACTAAAATATTATACAAATTAGGAAAAATAATATTATCTTCATGTTTGGCATTTAGTTAAGGCACTGCCTCATCTGCCTCAATGGAAGAAACCCCACTGCTAATCACTCATTAGGGAACAATTTTCAATAGTGGCATTGGCAAGTCAATTCAAGCCTCTAAGCCAATAATCATCAGCGGCATTCAGATCACAAAAAGTTTTGGATAGACAATTAAGAGAAATACAAATCCAAACTGCACACAGCCAGCCAAAACAGAAACGGGTTTTGCAATTCCCAGAGGTTTTGTCATCTCTGCAGCCGCCATAGCTCAATTGGCTAGGGATGCCATGCATGCCAAAAAAGAACCACGTATGTCGATTGTCGATTGTCAGCACTCTTGCTCTGGAATCTTTATCTTTTGCCACCTCTGACAAGTCTGTGCTTCATCCTTAGGGAAAATAAAAAACTTTATTTTGATTGACTACTTAACTCTTGATTGAATATAAACATATCAAGGTCCATCCCAACATCCTGGCACGGACAATACGGCATTATCTTAAACAAATTATTATTTGCAACTTCCTTGAAAGCAACCCAAACTTCATCTCCAAGCTGCAATGCGCTCAAGGCCCTATATACTGCGCTAACACATCAAATTGAAATCAAAACAAGCAGCGACGCAATCGAAATATATGCATCAAGAACGTCTCCTAAGACTGCTACCATATTCCTGCCAAATGCCAAAAAAGCGTTGTGACGTCACTACTGCTTCATTTTTTCCTATTGAACAAACCTTATGTAGTAAAGTAATCTTGGGCCATTCCGGCCAAAAACAGGGTCTCAATGCCTGATTGATCGTACTCGATGCACATGTTTTGCTAGCCGGGCTTGATCAGCTAGTTAACCCATGAATCCCTTGAACTCGAAAACTAAAAAGCTAGCAAGAATTCCGAAAAATAGCGTTCAAAAGAGCTTTGAACAAGTTCATTCGAATTACTTTTAATATATTTCCTCAGTTAATATGACGTCACCAAGACATCAACCTTAAGTTTCATTACAAAATACAAATACTTCTTCTAGAGGAACATGCATTGATCAAGCCCGATTATTTTCAGAATCATGCTATTCTAGCTCATTGTGATTGACCGGACCCAGGTCAAGTTCTTGCTCATTGACTTATGTAAGGTCAGCTGAGGTCATTGCAGGTCACCAGCATTTTTTGCAATACTCTTCATAGAAAAGGATAGAGACGTGCAAATGACACCATTGTGTTTTGATATCGTCGAGTCAACGTACGCCCCATATGCAGCATGACCTACTCTGGTCACCCAAATGAGCCTAGACCTGAGGTCAGAATTTAAAGTCGACCTAACCAGGTCACCATTAACATGTTTTTCAAAGAGCCTTTACGAGAAAAATACGATGGTGTTAAAAATTAAAGTTACTGTCATATGTCGAACCAATACAAATTTATGCATCACAAACGTTTTGGAAATGCCCTTCTGATCTTTGGTGAACTCCGGGGCCTAAATTATGGGCCTGAGAGCCTTTTGAGTAAACAATAACGATTTTAATTTTCATTAGCTTTCTATTTTTTTTTCGTTTGTTTCTAGCTCTCATATTTTCCCGAGACATTCGGGGTTTCTAGCGCTAAGCTTTTTCTTGGGCTTTTGACCTTTGATGACCTCTGGCGACCTCAATATTGACCTGAGCCAAAAATACTAAAATAACTTCGAATGGCCTTGAAGGGAGATTTTACATTCTGTTTATTGCGTCTTTCTACATCTTTTACTTTTCCAAGACAAGAAAGAAAAAAAGGCGATAAGCTAGATGCTGGATGCTATTTGACCAGCAGCTGGCTTAATAGAAAGCCGATCTGTCGCCAAAGGGCGTCGGAGTAGTGCCTCCTGTTATATCCCTTCTCCGGTTCTATTTAAGTCGGTGGCCACTTTTAAATTTAATATGGGGAAACAAAACATATTCAATTTTGAAAGCAAATAAAGCGGAATATTTAGGAATAGAAAGGGACTATAAATATAGAGCAAATTGAGTTGCGCGATGTTTGTTTTTTACAAAAAACACCGACTTTTCGGAAAAATTGCATTTATCTTCCTACTTTACTTTCATTAAACAATACAGATCAGTACAAAATTAATTTGTCGTGCCTTTTATTTGTTAAATATTACCTAACAAATAATAAAGAAAATATTGGTTCATAAGTTTATCGACGATTTTGTTTTGTATTGTCAAATAAGTCAATGATACAAAACGGTTCAGAAATCCTTAAATAACCCAAATACACAAATTCGTTTGCGTATGTCGTTGATTACGAGACATTTATCTTCCTGGGCATTGAGTATTCCAGCGGAATCAGATCGAACGGATAAGTGTCAGCATCGAGATCGACAACCCGCCAGGCGTCCCGCTTGATGTTATAAGAGGAAGAAATGTCAAAACATTGCTCTTGAAAATGCTTTCGCAGAGGTTGGTATTTCAATCTTGATTTTGGTACCTAGGTATTACCCGTCATGTTCAAATTCCCATTTCTCAACCAGTGACCAAGTTCAACCAGTTTTTTGCCAGTGACCTTGGGCTGGAATTCGTGTCCCGACTCCCGGGTGGGTCTTTTTTTTTTTGGGGGGGGTATTTGGCTGGCTTTCAAGGGCAACCCCAAGAAATGAAAAATTACACCCTTGGTCTAGGAGAGAAACTGGGGGAGAGTTTTGCATGCCAGGCCTGGTCTAAATGAAACCACATCCCTCGTATGACCACATTTTTACATTCATTGCCTCTAGTATGAAGAAGCTTCAAGAAGTCTCGCGCCAGCGCAATATGTTGTTACTCGAGACGTCTGTCTTCTTCCTCCCCCTGCCGTTGTCAAGGGTCTGTTTTCGTTATCTCCGTTCCGGCTTTCTTCCCCGCCATCTATGTATCGCCGACCCTGCCGTCACCGACCCGGTGTCACCGTGTTATCGGATACACCCAGACCCCGCTTTCCATAGCGTGCCCTCCCCGATCCTCTGGTGATAGACTGATGTACCGTATATGCGATAGACTGATGTACCGTACATGCGATAGACTGATGTCCCGTATGCGATAGACTGATGTACCGTATGCGATAGACTGATGTACCGTATTCTCATCTGGCGGTCCGTACCAGGGCACAGTTCCCGGATGCTGTGACCGCCCCCGGCACGGCCGTCTGCTGCTGCTGCTGCTGCTGCCGATCGCCACTATCTCTCTATCGAGAGATCACTGACGCCAGTCCGCCGCAGGCCGGTCGGCCTAACGAAGGCGTTTGATAGACGCGCCGCGCTGCCGAGTAGGGCGCTCGTGTCCCTCTCGGCCGAGCTGTGCGGGCGGGCGGCGAGTCGCCGGACCATGGTGTGATTCGACGCGCCTCGACTGCGTGCTGCCCTGTGCGTGACTGGACTGGGTAGTGGTGTGACCACGTGGCCCAGAGAATGTCGGCGCTGACTGCGGCCGACAGGAATCTGGTTTTGACCGGAATGTCAAGTGGCGAGTCGTGACCGCGGACAGCGGGCCGCATTGTTTGACGCGAAACGGCCACGTCGACATATCGCATCAACACGAACGATGGCTATCCGAGCGAGTTCGCGAGGGAGTTCGTGACCGGCATGTTAGTACACTTAGCTCGCCTGACTGAAGGAATGGGCGCACCTGTCCTGACGTCCTGAGTTCCGCGTGCTTTGTCGGCAAGGTGACCACCGGAAGGAAATAACGCAGATCTGTGCCGTATGGGGGCCACTGCAGTCAGTGGTCAGTGGTCGCTGCAAGAGTTCATGAGCCGACACTGCAACGGGTCTTGTGGTTCCGAACTGTAATGCATGGTCTTGTGCGACCTATTTACGGTTGCATCGCTTGATGGCGCTTCCGATTATGGCATGGTTTCGAAAGCTGGATCTCTTTGTCGGTGGAGCAACGCGCGGGTGGGTGGTCGGCGGTTGCATACTGCTTCCTCGAACCTCCTCTCTATCGGATCGCGCCTCCACTGCGGATCTCGACATCTTGACGATATATTGATATAGACTGTTAATAGTACGTTCTGTGACCATGGTGCCAAGCGGGCCTCAAGCACGCGATCGTAGCGAATGCAACACACCCTATCTAATTATAACCGGGTGTCAATAATGCAGCGGCCCATGCAGCCGACTGTAAAAGTGCAGGCTCTCGACATTAGAATGGCGCCGTTAGCGCTGAGCAGTACGACCAAATACGTCGGCCGACTATCACTGGGCGGCGATGGGGTGTCGTGACTCATGATGGGTCGCCGCTATTAGCGTCGTATCACGTCAACATTTGAGGCCGCGAGGCCGCGCGCGGTGCCGCCCTCTGCGGACAGGGGCCCGGGCAGGTGTTCACTGTTCAGCCATGGCTAATGGACGGGACTCGGGGGTTCACATGGTCAACGGCATGCCCTGTCCACGCAAGACGATGACACGTGACGACTGCGGGCATCGTGTGTCGCGTGTTGGCACGTTCCGAGCTCCAAACTGAGCTGTGATACCGCGAAGTCGGCCGCCACGAGAAATGAATAAGGCATGCATAACACTGTCAGAATTTATTGCCCAGTGTGTTGAACCAAGTGAACTTGGCGGCCGTTTGTTCTCGGCGTTTAATGACTGCATAAAAAGCCACCACTGCCTCCCTGCGGTGGCTCCAGACGGAATGAACTAACAATAAATTTAATGACCCAATGAATTAGTCCGTGTGGTGGAGCTCACTTATCAACACCAGCCACCGCCTGCCGCCGGGAGCGCGTGCGGCTACGCAGCAACTCACACCTCCTGCCAGCTGCCGGCCGGACCTCCCTCTGCAGTGCTGACCTCGTCGAACAATGGTGCCGCCCGATGGCCACCAATGGCCCTGGCCGGACAGTCAGTCGAGTCGACCCAGTGGCCGATCGGCGGTGACAGAGGAGCCCTCTCGCAGCATGCACGTGCCACGCCTGGCGCTGTGTCGTAAAGCGTCGTAAAATACCTGAAAAACGCGTCCAAAAACGCCGCTGCCGTCCGTGCAGGTGGCGTTGCCCTTTGGGTCGATCCATCACCCTGGCGCTGGGCCGCAGCACGAGCGCCTGTGCTGCATGTACCGCTTGCGTACGCCTGTGCGCGCCTGTCGCGGCCTCGTGTCCGCCCGGCGCCACGCGCCGCGCCGGGAGAGGACGCTTGTTTATCCGACTGTCTCCGATCCATTATGTCGGCGGTGCTCGGTGTCCAGCCTTTTTGCCTGATTTAAGATAATGGCGCACCGAGCCGCTGTCGGCGATGACACCAGATAACCTGGCAGGGCGGTGCTGTTGCCGCCACCAGTCAGCGGCGGGAGGAGCCGCGCGCTGACCGGGCGTCGGGGTGTCATGCGCGCCGCCCTGCCTGGCTGTCGCCCTGGCTGTCGCCCTGGCTGCCGCTCTGTCGGCCGCCTCGACCGTTGCTCTTGACCAGTGACCAGCGCCCTGGTTACCGTCGTGCCTGCCTCCCTGCCTGCCTGATGACCTCTGCTGGAGTTGTCTCTGCCTGGATTGACAGGGTTGTCCCTGAAGGGTGATAGCCATGTCATCGAGCCATCACAACCAAGCAAGTCATGGGGCTAATGGGACTCCAGTCAGCAACCGCTCCAAGCATGACGCTGCTGAGACTTGCGGGAGTATCCCTTTGATCGATATAGATGCAGTAGGTGCAGACTGGTTATTTATTCGACTCTAATTGAATAGGTTGGAATCGTTCAATCAAACTTATCTAATAAAAAGTCGATTCACCACCAGATCTTTTGATTCATGAATCGTGATTACATTAAAACCTGCAAGAAATCGAGGTTGATTGAATTACAAGATTTAACAATTCAAGTATAGGTACATATGGTAAATTGTGCAAATACAATTAAGTCCTAATGGTTATATTTACATATACCTACTGAAATATGATTGATGTTATAACGATGTGCTAATGGTCATATATATGCATGTTTTTCTGCTTATTGGTTTTACATCATTTCAACATACATATCTAAACGTTGAATCAAACGTGAATCGACAAAAAACTTTTGTTGATTATTTGAATCGGAAAGAATCTATTCTAAAAAATATATATTAATCGAAAGATGATTGAATCATTCAGGTTCCAAATCATTCGTGATTGAATCGTTCCAAAAAATGGCAAAATAACCAGTCTGTGTAGGTGACTCCAGGCTGGCGGCACCATAGCACTTATTATAAGAAAGGGCTAACAAATATATATAATAAAGAAAGATGCATGTGCAACTTCTAGTCTTCTTCAACTTCCATATCTCCCATATAACTTCCATCTACAGCCTTAAATGAAAATGATGAGCCAATTGAGTCATGCGCAATTTGTTCTAAATCTGACCAGTTAGATGATCACGAAGCATGACAATAAATCGCCACTGCGTCATTGACAATTGAAACTGTCACTTAACTGGCCAGTGTCGGCGAGTGCAGTTCATTTTCGTCCATTTGTTTCAGTCAGCTCGCGCTCGGCCGGCATGATATAGGACTTATTGCTGGGCAGCATACCACAGTTTCAGACAATTTGGCAAGTTAGCGGTGTATTATTAAGAAGAGTTGTGCAATAAATCTTAAGTTTATTAGTATATGTTAAATCAGAACGTATAGAGCAGTTAGATACCCAAGATAGGAATAAGGTGATTCCATTTCAGTACCTTATGCGCAACAGTCACAAAAGATCGCTTACATGTTTGGGAACTACTCATTTAATAACATACTGATTGCTGACTTATCAGTTAAATGCGATCCATTTACATAACAACTTCTACGAAATAATCTCTCAACCCTAGACTGACTCGCATTTTTTTTTTTTTTACATTGTTAACATTGCTACGTGTAGCTTGGCGTGGCAATGCCCAAAAACGTCGTATACGACATGTAGCAACAATATACTAAGATGATTTGATTCAATTTGATTAATTGTTTAAGAGTAAATATCAGAGTACCTCATTTTTATCTAGGGCACATATTGCATTATATCAAAAGAACAATGGCATTATATGTATTTGTATATCAATGCCATTTCTTTAACTTATAATAAGAATTGTTTCAAGATCAAGGATTGTTTTCAGTGACTGTTTACACATATGAACCATTCAGGCAAGTCGTGACATGATGTCACACTGAACACATGCGTCTCTTCAGTAGACTAAGATAACAACGTTCGAAAGCTGCATTGGCATGACTCAGCATTATCGACGCTTCAGAGCTGAGGAAGCTGTTTTGATGACGGTGGCAGACGGAGCCGTGTTGTGGCCACAGGGCTCGTCTGCGTCACTGAAAAACGAAGGGTCTGACCTTTAGCACCGCGCCCCTGCAGATCAGTCTAGCCACACAGGGTGGTCGGAGCTATGTCACTTTGCAGAGACGCGCCCTCAGGAGGCGCTTTTTGCGCACCTGTGCCTTTTTGGCCGGCGCGCACTCAATCGGCCTAATTAGATTGAGGCGCCGGGCCATCAGGAGCGGTGCACGTGCACAATTTGCCTGCTTTGTGCACGCGCGGGCAGGGTGCGTTTTTGCCGCAGTGAGGGGCATACGGAGGTGTCGGCCCGGCTCGAATGCATTCGCCGCTTGCGACGGCCGCGGGACGGCTGTCATGGCGGCTACTGAGTGAGGAATGTGGCAGAGGGGAGATGCCGTCTGCCCCCTCCTCCCTGCCTCCGCCCGCCCGTCACAGCCGTCACAGCCGTCACAGCCGTCACAGCCGTCACAGCCGTCACAGGTGTCACAGGGCGGCGCGGATGACGCTACGGTTCTGGGTATTTTTACCGGGTGGACAGGTGGTGTATGTGAGACGGTTGGTGCTGCCGACGGCACGACGTGCGGTCTTCTCATGGGCTTTTCAGGGAGAGCCGCAGCCTGGCCGCCGGGTTTTACAGCCTCTCACGGTGGCGAAGTGTGGAATGTGACCGCATGGAGGTGCCCGGGCGACGCTGGAAGCAGGAAAACCGGACACGACTCGTGGCAAATACGCCGCGCGAAAAAGGTCGATGAGGAAAAGTTTTCGTGTCGAAGAAATGGATGAGTAATGTCACGCGGTGAAAAATGCGACTGGAATGGCAGTGGCGTCACCATCGCTGTGGTGCCGCCAGCAGTTGGGCCCCCGAAACCATGAAGTTACGGTACCAGTCGTCTTCTGTGTCTGCCATGGTAACTAGGAACCAGTTTAGATGTGTCTGTATCTGTTCAGAGGTCGGCAGCAGTTTCGCTGATAAAGTTCTCGGCGCGGCATCAGACGGTTTTCTGTGGTGACTACCAGACTTGTGCTTGATTCCGCTTCAGTGGAATCTATTCCTTTTGCATGGCAAGCCAGCTGGGTCCGATTCTGATTCCGATTCAAATATATGTTTTACTAGAGGAATCGATTCCAAATCCGATTCCTAGGCACCTGAAAAGCTTGATTCTTAATCCGATTCCATTGATTCCAAAAAGGGGGGGGGGTCGGGTATCGACCGTTGCTTTCGGCTTGTGCCGCCACTGTCCGGGTGAGTTCCACGAACTCCCTGGTGTATCGTCTGTGGACAGGTAACGTCAAGGCTGGAGAAAATTCGACCGCCACCGAACCGTTACCGTACCTTGGCCGCCACCATGGACAGAACCTACACTCGGCGGTCCTGCCCGACGGCGCCACGGCTCTGGGCTGGGCCAGGCACAATCAATTGCATCAGGCAACTGAACCAGCCGTATGTGTTTGGCACTGCAAATATTTTTATCCTGTTTTGGCTCATCACGGGTGGGGTCGAAGATGGAGGAGGAGGAGTCTGATTCTGAGTCTATAAAGTCCGATAGCCGCGCAGGACCAATTAACTGCTCTAAATTAGCAATGGCCTTTTCGGACGCTCAGAACTGACACTCGGAGTTCAAAGCCTCCTGCAAGGCACAGATGACAGCATGAGTGCTTATCTCATGCAATTTGCAGCAGCAAAACATTCATGCTGTTGGCTGCCCTGTCAGTTTTACAAGACATCCGTGAGCAATGGTATGCATCGTTGCGATGTATGACTGGGAAGCACTATATGAATAATAAGTATACAACAATGCACCTCATGAAAATGTGACTGGCATGCATGTTTGAAATCTATTTAAAATCAAATCAAATTATATTGGATGATCCGATGCTGTTTTACGATATATGCAGAGCATGCTGTGCTTACCTGCCCGAATGTCTTATTTTTCCGAAATCTGAGTAGTGTCATCATTTGAAGAGCGCTGTCACGCATACAACACATTGCAACTAAATGGCTTACTATCACATTCAACATACGAAACACGTTAATCGGTTCGGATTACTCCCTGATGCGTTTCCAAAAAAGTAACATATTTTTGTCACGCCTTGTGAACTTACTCTAATGCTTTGTTTACGGAAGGCACTGCCCATTTCAAATAATTAACCGATTTCACGATGGCTTATTTTGCGCGAAATGTTTTAAAACATTTTAAAATGTTTTAAAATGTTTTGGTAGTAGCCGCTTTCACGATGGACTAATTTGCGTACAAATGTTTTAGCCTCGCCCTACGGTCCCGTAGGGCGAGGCCAAAACGTTTTTTCGCAAATTGGTCCATCGTGAAAGCGGCTACTACTAAAACATTTTAAAATGATTTAAAACATTTCACGCAAAATAATCCATATTGAAAACGGCTATTATAACATCCTGAAGAGCAGAAATCTGCTCTACAACATGTATTAGTCTGGTATCGAC
The DNA here is from genome assembly GCA_014673585.1 of Semibalanus balanoides. Taxonomy (NCBI): domain Eukaryota; kingdom Metazoa; phylum Arthropoda; class Thecostraca; order Balanomorpha; family Balanidae; genus Semibalanus; species Semibalanus balanoides. The sequence goes on along the minus strand of VOPJ01005173.1, from coordinate 31,732 downwards.
ATAATATAGTCAGCCGTCAGCGGTGCCCCCTGCTCGAGCCGCCACAAGTCGTCTAAAGGCTGCCGGTCGGAAGACATTGTGCATGTGATACTAGGCTACTGATGCTAACGAAGTTTAACAGTTATACGAGGATGCAGATTTAATTGGATGAACAGTCGCACATATATTTGGAGACCCAATACATTCTGTGACTTGTTCTTGACCTAATTTAGATGAAAAGGTCAGCAAAAACTGCAGTCGTGGGCTGCTCTGCTTTCGATGCACCATTATCTCAATGGCATTTCTTCTATCATTTGTGTTCATATATGAACACAACTGACGCTAAGTATACTTAGCTAATGAAAGTATTATTCCCTGGACTACCTCTGGTCAGCAGAGTCTTCTTCTGCATCCGTCGGGGACTGTGCGGAGGCGGCAATGTTGCAGCCTTCGTTTCCGGTGACGGCCATCGTCACCAGGGCGGCCAGGGCGGGGGCGGCCAGGGCGGGGGCGGCGCCGTACAGACGCGGGTCTCAGGCCATCATTATGTGTTGAGCCAATTCCGCGCTGGCGCCGCAGGGATGGCGCCCTGTCTCAGGCGCGGCAGACCTCTGACAACACGGCGCCACTGGTGCCGCCTCACCCAGATCATCCCAGGGGCAGCCCCGCTCTCGCCCCCACCGCGCGGGGTCCGATCGGCCTCAGGTCAGGCGCCGGCTGCACGCACGAGCAGTGCGTGTGCGTGAGAGTGTGCCGTCTTTGCACGCAGGGGAGTGTTTGCGGAGGAAGAAGCGCTTGAGATCGCATTTCATACGGAGGTTGGCGGTTGAGAAGAGCTGCTAAGGGCACTCGTGGCGCTGTCGGCGTGCAGAGATAATGGGGTCGCAGACAGCTGCCCGCTGGTCTTTCAACGCATGCGGTCTAGATCTCACCTATTGTATGCTGCAATCGGGAGAGATTCTAGATTTGAAGAAGGCTTTTATGGTATACAATATACATCTAATCTAGCACGACAGGATGCAATCCCGAAATTCTGGCGTGGGTGATTACAATCCGAATTCCTCACTATGGCAACCTAAATTTTCAATGATCAGGATTAAGTCGCAAAAGTACCAAATGGCAAAACGGAAGCATGCAAAGCACATTGTTATAGTTGATCAGGAAGCATTGGAGTACGATACGCATCGGTAACTGCACGGTAGTGTTCTAAATCCCATTCAATTCCGTTTTCGAAATAACGGAACACCTTTCGGAAGACTTCGCAATCGAGTTTTCTAAATTGTCTTAAATTTGTATAAGCATTATGAATTAAATCGTTTCATTCCGCACTGGCCTATATGCTCACAATTTAATAATGCACAAATATTTTTGATGGATTGTTTGCTCTCAAAGTGTTGTATTGTAATTGTTACAGCATGTTGTTTATTATCATATATTAAGTAGGAACAGGAATGCAGAAATGCAATTATGCACCAGAATTCAGAATATGCATAATCTCTAATTGCCAGGACAAAGTGTAACATTATCACACAGTTAATAAATAACATTTATGCCGTTTTTGCCATTCATGTTTGTCGTTTATCAGCGCAGGCACGTTTTACTTTTTGAATTCCTTGTCTCGAAACAGCAATTATCCAAATTGTCTTATCGCACAAAAAAGTATTATGACGGTAAAATGTTATTGTGAATGCAGGCATCGCAGCTAATAAATCAAGTACATTGTATTTTGGCGGTTTCATATTCATTGTCCATCTTCTGTTATCAAATCATAATCTTAAAACATCAATCAATGGAGTTCTCTTGTCGTAAAAAATCGACTGGCGGAACGCGACCTTAAGCCTTATGTAATCAATGTATTAATCGCTTATCAAACAAGGCAGAGGCGAAACCCGCATTCAGATAAATGACTGTGCGATAATACGGTAGACGAAATTGCGCCTTAACTCAAGTAGTTCATTTAGCGGTCAGTTGCAGCGGCTGACTGCTTATCAATGGCGCATTGCGGAAAGGAGATTAGCAATTTGACTACACATGCTAATGAATCGACATCTATTACGTCATCAATGACGTAAAGCTGCATTGAACCTCGCTCTACGGAGTGGGCTGACAGCCCCCTGACGTTTTCTTGAAAACCTTTTACACATCCGGTGCATCTTGCTGAAATTTGCAGCAGCTGAGTTTACACAGCAATTCTACGTTTCACTGAAGTGTATACCACTATTAGATCGTGCCCTATTATTTTTCGTCAAGGTCATGTCAGACCTCAAAGGGCCATTGAACTGACCCCAAAGGTCACCAGTTACTCAAATTAGGATATACCCTTGAGTGACTTATTCTTATGACGGCAACACGTTACTGTTTACAGTGTCAGTGTCTCTCTATCTCTCTTCGTTCGGAAGTTATACTAAGCGCCCTGCACAAGTGCTATTGAGCGTTTTTGGACGTAGTCGATCTTAGGTCATTAACTTAGGCTCTCCGCAGGGTGAGGGTTGAAGTGTGACTTATGTTTGTGTGGTGTCTTTTGCCTTGAACAGCTCACCAACTGCCTTTATTCATTACAAATGCAAACTTCGTATAACAATTCAACACAAGCAAAAATACAACACTATAACCAGAAAACTGATAATAATGCCATTATATTTTTATTTTTTTCAATTGCAAGACAAACTGTACAGCCGTGTGCAATGTTGCAGCGCACCTTCGTATCTTCAAGGCGTGAATGTCGCTTCTTGGATTTAACAGTGCTGACCATCGCCCCACCGGAGCCCCCATCAAACAGCTGATCAGTGGCATCGGACAGGTTTGGCTCAGTTGCGCAGTGATCACAGCTGTACATAGTGCACAATGCGCAGTGCACCACAATCTGCCTGCTGACGCCGCCTCCGGTCAGCTGATCGCTGTCGTCAGCTGAGCTGTTATCAGTCATCTACTGCGCCCGGCAGCAGCGGGGGCGGGGGCGGCAGCGGCGGGCGGCGGGCGGCGGGCGGCGGGCAGCGGCGGGCGGGCGGCGGGCGGCGGGCGGCGGGCGGCGGGCGGCGGGCGGCGGGCGGCGGCGGCGGCGGCGGCGGCGGCGGGGGGGCCAGGCATCTGGTCTGCTCTCAGACTGGGAGCGCTGGCCACTTCGCTGCACTTGAGACCGCGCTCCACGAGCGGCTGTCGCGGGCTGGTACGAGCTAACCACACGGTATTCGCACTCCACGAACCCTCGTGCTGGCTGCTCGGGTAGAAAACAGAGCGCTGATGCCCAGTGCTGCTGGCCGCTCAGGTAGAAAACAACAACAGGTAGCGCTAACGGCCTTCCGCGCTGGCGTCACAGGTTCTGTGCTAATTTTAGATAATTCATACATGTTGTTTGCTGGAATTACGCTGTTTTTTATCACTGCTAAGCAAGATAGCCTTAATAATAAAGTCCGGTAATATCGGAGAACATTAACCCGCGCACTGCAGGGGGTTCGCGCCGAACACGAACTGCAGGGGGGTTAATTTCCGCCCCCCGTGAGATCTCCAAAACTACGCAACGTAGCGACAAGCGGAAAACGGCATTGGATAGCTCTAGGCAAGCTCTACTCGAAAAGTTATTCAGTCTTTTCTTGGATCAGGCACAAATCTGAGGTCACTGACACCAGTGGTCATACCAATTAGGTCAGATTTCCGGTTTTTAGGGACTACTTTAGACTCTGTTCCAGAAACCCCCCAGTTAATCTCGTAAACTATATAGCTAGGAGCAAAACGATTAGAGAGGCAATCGATAAGCTAATTGAAATTTTCGATCGCGGTCCTCAAAATTGAGCTCAGATCAATAGTTTATGCTCCAGAGGTCATGAAAGGTCAAAAATACTGTTTTAAGCAAAACAGTTTTTCGTGAATAGCAGTCACCTAAGAAAGATAGGGAAAACATTTTGACGCCATCGTGTTTGTATCATTGATGTGGTTTGAAACATATATACGGTGACCTGGTAAGGTCAACTTCAAAATTTGACCTCAGGTCATTTTTGGCGATCCAGGGTAGCGTCATGTTGCAGTATGGGCAAAGCGGCCAGACGAGACGAACACATTGGTGCAACTAATCCTCTATCTCTTTTATTATCAAGATTTATTAGCAAATCATTGCTTGATGACCTCAGATGACCTCCAGATGACCTTGTAGGAAAATCACTAAGCAACATTTGCCACCTTTATCATTTAGAATGAGCTAAAAAGCATGATTCTGAAAGAATTAGCCTGACCAATCCATATTTTTGAAAGGGAAGCATTTTGTTATTTCCCATTCACTTTATAATCATCATCATCTTTCATCATCAACAATGTTTATTAAACAACATTGTTACAAACAAAGAAACAAAGTGAAAAAACTATCATAACAAATATAAGCAGTTTCTTACAAATAAAGCAGAACGGTGCAAAAGCACAATGTGCTTAAATCAAGGCACCTCTCTGAGAAATTAAACAAATAACAACCAATCTTGTCGCCGCCGGCAACAGGTCACGAGCAGGATAGATTATGCCATGCCAAAGTCGCGCTCAAGCTCACGGGGACGCCACCCCCAAAGCTTACCTTCAAGGATCGAAAACTTAATTGTTGATGAATCTGTTGAATTAAGCAAGAAATTTTTGGAAGTGGTATGGCCATTGCTCGACCGTCCTCACACCAAAGATTCACCATGAAATGAGGATGCGCAGTTGAAGTGCAGACCTGAAATATGAAATCTAGTACCAAGAATGCGCGAAGCATTTATAAAAAGTTTGTCTCTCGAGGACTATAATTTACAAGAGAGAATAAAATGACAATTATTTTCGACCGGATGACCACAGGAGCACACTCAGTGAGGGACATTTACAGATTTGAAACAAGTGGAGAATTAGGCGGGACATTTCCGTTCTTAATCTCGTATGCAAGGTGTTCCCTGTTTGACCAGCTGTTGTAATAAGCTGGAGGCTTGGGTACCCCCAGCGCTTAGCAATCGGCTCGTTGTGAAGGACGCATGGGAAGTGATCGTAAGGATTGGGGGAGCTGATTCCAGGTGTCTGCCTGTTGAGAGGAGGAACGAGCATTTGTGTGATGTGGTACGGTTTGGTGGGATTGTGTTGAGTGGTTGGCGTTTCTCAAAGTTCTGCCTGTATCATGAGCGCGTGTAATCTGCATGATCGACTTGATTGAACTTGTGTCTGATGCTGGGTATTGCTGAATGTATTGATATTAGTGTAAGTTTGGTTATTTGCTCTCCTAGTCTTTTAAGTTGTCCCACCCTAAAGTCCAGCATAGTTTTTGTGAGGTAGATGTTCTAAAATTTTAAAGTGCCAGTCACTAGTTCGCCTGCCTCAGTTTGTAGATCTCCAGTCTGTAGGCGTCATGCATTTTATATGCCCGTCATATACAGTGTCGGCAAAAGTCAAAGTGGGGTATTATGTATGTTCCTGTAAATTGCGTCAAGAATACTCCTAGGTATATATTGCGCAATGGGGTAGAGCGGGCTCAAAGTTCTGTGTACTTTTCTTGCATACTTCATGATGTGGAAGTGGAAGCGTAAGTTTTGAGAAAGTCATTCCAAATATGTGTGTGGTTATCACGAATCGTATTAATCGCCTCAAATGTAATTGTAGGTGGTGTATGTTGATGTCTATGTGAAAAAGTTTGTTGTACTGTCTTGTTGGTATTATAAGTGATATCCCATGTCTACCATTTTATGTATTTCCTCAAGGTCATTTTGGAGTGAGAGTTGGTGTGGCGAGGTCTGCTGTCGTGTGGGATGCGTAGAAGGTTACGTCGTCTGCGAAGAAAAGTATGGTCTTTTTTGTGTTCCGCGTCGAAAGTGCTGTCAAGATATATTAGTGCCAATAAAGGTCGAGTACTGATCCTTGCGGGGCATCCGCATTTGATTACTGAGTTTGTGAAAAGGTATCACGGATTCGTACTCGTTGCCTCCTATTGGTAGGTATGATTCTAACCAGTGAAAAGTGAGTTAGTGATCCGAAATCCATGCTTACATTATATAACAGGCCCTGGTGCCAGATTTTTTTGTCGAAATATTTAGAGATGTCAATAATTGGCGGATATGTCAAATAATGGGGAGGTCAGGAAATTGACCTGGACCTTTGCGTCACCGATACGAAAAATCCGAGATAAACGAGTTGTAGACTGATATTCTTATTGAAATCCCTGCAAGTCAAAAACTTTCGAAATGACTTGTGGCTTGGCACGGAACGCAAACATTTTTGAAGGTGAGGTCACTTGACATGGACTTGTGACCTGACCTGAGATGACCTCAAGTCAAAACTTTTCCAAAGTGTGTGTAATTGAGCCCAACAGGTGTACAAAATTTGGCGGCGCTGCGCGCCGCCGTTTTTCCGCTACTCTGAAAAACCTAAGGGGGGGCGGAATTTCAACGCCCCCCTGCAGTGCGCGGGTTTTAAGGCCGGATGATGGTATGAGTATTATTGAAATTCACATTTGTTCGAGTTGGCGACTTCCATAGTATTAACTTGGATGATGCCGCAGAAGAGAGACGATATATTGGAATGCAAAATTTTCCTTTTTGATTTATATGAGCATATGCTAGGAACTCAAAAACTATTATATCAATTATCATGTATAATATAATGGTCATTTGCCATGCTTGAATAACCACCCTTTTTAACTGCGTATCAATTTCTTGTGATCATATGTTACTAACTCGAACAAACAGTCATATCCCGTATAACTAGCCAACTCAATCCTGCCTAAAGGAGGTTGCAGGAAGTTGGGAACTTCCGGCTAGGCATCATAAGACAGGATAAATAAGTAATCACACAAGAACAGTTTTAGAGTGTCAGGGGTGAGAGACAATGAGACGCGAAGACGAGAGAAGTAGTTCTTTATTAAAGGAGACCTCCGTTTGTCGCATTGAAGTTCATGCAAACAAAGTCATAAATGAGTATGACTAGGCCCCAAAAAGCACTTCCATTAAACGTACTACGTCAGTTCAGGAGATTGCGTGCGAATTGTATAATACATCACTCCTTAACTACGAGCACTAGTAGGTGATGAAAGAATACCGAATAAACGGACTGAGGGTTAAAATGCAAATGTATAGCCTAATAATCATATATTCAGACGGTGGTTATACCGACAAGCAATAAATGTAACTCATTTCACTATACAGGGTGCTGCAAAAGAGCGTCGTTGGCCGATAAGTGTAATAGTATGCGATACGCGGGTAGTGATGGTCTGTGCACCGCCCAGCACTGGGAGTAAGAAGTCGTGTCCAGGACACAGCCGATCGCCCACCTAGTCTGTCAGCCGCCGCCCGCCCGCCTGCCGCGCCGACTGTCAACCGCCTGGTTCTGTCAGTCGCCGCGCCCGCGTGCCGCCTGTCAGCCGCCTGGTCTGTCATTCTGTCAGCTGCCTTGTCTGTCACTCTGTCAGCCGGTGCGTCCGAGTGTCGTTGCAATCACATCATCCGGGGCAGCTTAAGTCACTTTTACGATCGTTGATTGTGTCTCCGGAGTGTGCCACTGGCTAGTGAAAAATCAAATGACGTCACTTAAGGTAACATAAGTCACTTTTAGACAAGGTATGCATTATTTATTTCCGCTGTGCCACTCTCTATGGGAAAAACAACAACTGAAAATAAATAACGGCATTTGGAACAACCGAATACATAAACTGCATAGCATTTGTTTTATTTCTGAACATGTATTTTACCAGCGATGTGACCTTAGTTTGCTGCACTCGGCTTGCTTAAGCCGCCTAGCAATGCGTTCCTATTCATTCATCTCTTGGGCAGATATTGCAAAGCTAAACTTACAACTGACGGCGTTTTTAAGGAACGCATGATTTGTGTTGAGTCGCTGAAAGTTTGGTAGGATTTTGAGGTGTGTGTGTGTGGGAGGAATCCGTTTGGTGGAAAGTGCGCATCCAATAAGTTGAACTCCTTCTAGAATCAGACATTTAGTGATCTTAGTGATCAGCAAAACAAAACTGGACGGTAGGTAGTCGACATGTATGATGTATTGGCTGACTTTTGCAGGATTCTCGGGCGCAGGTCGTCAGGTATTGGGGACAACTTTGTCTTCAGTGATGTAGCTTCATGCGAATACACTCGTCCGTTATATTTGCGTCATTGGGTCTGTTCCGATTTCGTCTCGGATATTTATATCTGGTCTAGTTTTGAGACTAAAACCTCCGTACTACTAAAATACCTTTAAAATGATATGCTCCTAAAACTTAAATCTCAAACTCCACGCCAAACACGTCTTATGTAAACTTAGAACTCGCTTCTACATAAAGTGCATCTTTTATATTCGATGACGTCTGTTGGACAGGCGAACATTCTTTAATCTTTAGCTTCTCCGTTTTAGCTAAAACTCAACTCGGTACTCGTATCGGTGAACGATAAATCTGCACTCCCTGTGGGTGCAGGTAGACATTGAGCAATGAGCATCGTCACTAGGTGCCATTCTGACCTCTGTGACCGACCTACATCGCCCACGCATCGCGTCTCCCCCTACCCTGGTGCGCCAACGCACCGCCTCTCCCTCTCCCCTGGCGACACCGATAGGTCATTGGTGGATGCATGTCTGACCAACAATGGCCTCAGGTGAGTGGGGACTGCGGCATCTATCGGAAAACATTGTGAACATTGGTAATGAATTTGGATTACCCGCGGGGTGCAGTGCTGAGTGAGTACGCCCGTGGTGAGGTCAGAATACCCGCGGTGTAGGCGGGAAGCCAGAAGCTCGTGGTGAGGTGTAGAGGCCAAGTTGACAAAGGCAGCCGATTGTTCGGCATTGGGTGGCTAACAAAGGTTAATTAATTTATGTTTGGCAAAACCCCAAAAAGCCTGGCAAAATATAGAAGAATACTCATTATATTTCGCTCGTTAAGAGTTGACCTAAAGTAAACCTTTTTGATTTAATTCGCTAGGTTTTCACCAAAATTAGGGAAATGCATCAATTTCATCTGGTCTTATGTTTCAGGTGCGGAGGTGGCCTCGAATGCCCCCTAGATTCTCTAGTATTATCGCCGCTGTCCTTCAAGGGACTAGATCGTGAATTGAAAAGCTGCTGTGAACCTATATGTCGATTCTACGTTGCAAAGCGAGCCGCAAAGTTCTCCAGCGCACTCGTCTCCCAGAGTCTCTGGCCTCCAGCACAGCTTGGCAACACTCACTGCAGACGCAGCGACAGGTGTATGTACCTACGGCCTCCAGCACCGGAACGCGACTCGCAGACAAATACATCTGGCAAGCAGCGTGCTGTGACGATGTGTATCGCTCCGGATTTGATTGCACCGTCGCAGTGGTGGGACAGTTTGAACTCCAATCTTGTCTCAGATTTACACGCACTACGGCCGTCGCTGGCTGGTTAACAGTCCGGCTCAACAAAGCAGACAGGGGAGAGTGACAGCAACAATAAGCAAAAAGATGCTCACTTGAACGAATGCCCGCTCGTCTGCGACCCGCTTAAAATAAAGTTGTTTTCCGGGATCCGTCTCCAGCGTTGCCCTTTGAGGCTTATCTGTACGTTTAGTAGGCGGCATCTCAGCATATCTGCTGGATCTGCGACAGAGACCGGACCGTCTTTGGATGTCAGGGTCACTCGACTTCAGTGAGAACGTTACCCTCTCGACGGGAGGCTGCGTAGAAGCGCCACTGGCCCCTCTGCCACCCCTCCAGCGCCCCTCCGCCGTCCGCCATTGCCCTCCACCACGTCACCCCATCAAGCCACTCACACAAAGGCCCTTAACGCTGCCTCTTGACGCTGCCACCATCCTCTCCGGCCCATTGGTCCTGCTGAACAGCGCGGCAGCCTTTCTGAATCCGTCACGGTCATCGTGTCGCAGCCCGGTAGCCGGCGGCGGCATGCTCAGCGTCGCCCGCTCAAAAGGCGGCCGGACCGCGCCGCGATTGTATCTGGCGCGCCACTGTCCGGCGACACGACCGCCGCCGCTGACAGAGTGGCCCGATCTGTCCGCGTCACTGACGACAGTCGGGCCGCGATGCGACGATAGCGCCGCGCGGCCGCGCCGCCGACCGCCGCGCCGGCTACACTCCTCAATGGCCCCAGATTGGAGATGGCTACTCGGTGTCCGAGCGAGGCCCCTGGCTGACCAGTGAGTCTGGGTTGCCTCGTCTGCCGCCCGCCGCAGCGGCCCGGTGTGGTGTCCGCGGGGTCGACGATGTCTGAGCAGTTCAGAACTCTGAGGTGTCGAGGTCTGTTGTGGCCGGTCGACGCGGCGCGGTGTGACGCGGCTAGCGTGACCTGTCACCCGTCACAGTTGTGTGTCTCGCCAACGGCAGGATATCGGGAGACGGTCCGTCTCCGTGGGCCGGGCGACGGCGGCGGTCTGGCGGCACACCCACGGATGTCAGATCAGAGCTGAAAGTCCCCCTGACCGCTGCTGTCACTGTCTGAGCCGTCACAGCGTGACATAAGCGACATGTACTGTGTTGTGACAGCTCATGTCAGCTCCAGACAGCTCCGGACAGCTCCAGACAGCTCCGGACAGCTCCAGACAGCTCCATACAGCTCCAGACAGCTCCAGACAGCTCCATACAGCTCCAGACAGCTCCAGACAGCTCCACACAGCTCCATACAGCTCCAGACAGCTCCAGACAGCTCCGGACAGCTCCAGACAGCTCCATACAGCTCCATACAGCTCCGGACAGCTCCGGACAGCTCCAGACAGATCCAGACAGCTCCATACAGCTCCAGATAGCTCCAGGCAGATCCAGACAGCTCCAGGCAGCTCCAGACAGCTCCAGACAGCTCGGGAAGGGTCCGTCACGGTTCGTCAGCGTCCGCTGCCCATCCGGTCACGGCTGGTTGACAGAGTCCCTCGTCACCAGCTCGTCGGTGCCGACAGACCATGTCGTCAGGAGGACGCTGCTGGGGCGGCACGGGCGGGTCACGGCTTGTCACACGGCTCATCACACGTCCCGTCACCCGGTCCCGCCCTCGCCGCCCTCGTCACCGCCTGTCCGACACGCTGCTGACGCTGCTGCTGTCTGCTGCTGTCTGCGCAATATCAGCCAATCACCGGCGGCGTGAGTCAGACAATGCTTGTGTCAGCCCGAGGTGTGGCCACTGATGACCCGTCTCTGACCTCATGGGTCCTCCCGGGGGCGGACAGCACCCTCTGCACCCCGGCGCGCCTCTGCGCTGCTCGGAGCCCCCTGCTCCCCTCCCTGCACCCCGCGCCTCCGAGTGGTGAAGCCTCCGTGACGCCAGCGACACCCTCCCGGTGCCCCACCGCCTCCGACGCAGGGGTTGTGACATCTCTGCTGATGTCACCAGGGTGTTTCCCTTGCTGGCGTGCGCCGCCGACACTTGTTTTGAAGTGTTTCCCACATTAGGTATCGGATATGCGAGCGGCTGCAGTCGACCGCTGAAGTAGAAACTTTGCGGTTTGTTGTGTCGTCTAAGTGATTTGATATCATGTTGACTCGAGACGAAGCACGAAACGCATATCGCGCCGCCTACTGAAGGGCTAGGTAGTGCGCTCGCCCGCCGATCTGGTTGACTCTTACCCCGCAGTTGCTCGGTGCATAACATCATGTACATCATGCATGAATGCATGCATGCCTTGCTGTACAGGGCGGCCGCGCCGCGCCACGGCATGGCGGGGTACATGACCACTGGACCGGCTACTGGACCGGCTACTGGCCGGTTTCGAAACCCCTGTCTGGAGGGTGGACTGCTCACAGCTTCATGCTGAGACCGGTACAAGCGAACGGGGGACGAGTCCCGTCATATAAATCATAACACATGTCAGGCGCCGCCACTCCCTCTGACAGGCCAGACACATACACCGGCGGGAACACACCTTACCGTCTCGGCGAAATCTCGGAATTCGATCGGAAGCCCGTCTCACCGCACAGGATGGTCACGTCAGCCATGGCGTCAGCGGTGGAGGCGAGCCGCGGGTGACGGCACCGTGCCTCCGTCCGCCCATTCAATCTGCACCACCTGTTGAGCAAAACCAATATGTGCCGCCTGTCTGCACGGCCGGCGGCACGAAGCATATCTCACGAACTGGCCGGCGGCTGCACTCTGCCGTGACGTGACGTCATCTCGGTGACCCGCCCCGGCGCCGAGGTCAGGTCAGATACCGAGGAACGTGAGATCAACCCACTCTCGTGTCCCGTCCCGCCCCATATCGACCTGCCCCGCCCTGACCCGTCCCAGTCTCGACCTGCACTGCCCTGCCCGTTCTGCCCGTCCCGACCCGCGCTGGGTGGCATACCGCCCGCCCTGCCGTGCCTACATACCGCCAATGTAAATTACATTTCACCGTGACCGGCGGCCCCAAAGCGAGCTACATGCACGGTCCCTGGCGGGCGGCTCTGCGCTCCCTGCCGACCCCTGGCAACTCTTGCGACCCCTGAGCGAGCAGCCAGACGGTGACCTCGAGACTGCACCCGGCACATCAAACCTTGCGTTGCCGCTCTGTCGAACCCGTCTATTCCTGGTCGGCCGGCACTGCGGGCCGCTGTTGGAAGTCGGCCAGTGCCCCGCTGCTCGGAGCACGCTCGCTTGATCTCACGTGTGCCGAGCCGGCTACATGGCGTCCGGCCGCCCCATGGTGAGATCCCAGACGACACCGGCCCGGCAGGCACCGACGTCACTGGCGTCAGAGAAGGCCAGAGAAGGCGCCAGAACGACACCTGTACTGGCGCCACAAAGACACCTGTACTGACCGGTACAAGTGTGTAGTGGATGCTGGTTCTGGCCTCCGCATGGGAGTCTTTCAGTCAGGAAGTCAGCACCGGTGCTGGTTCACAGGGCTAAAACGGTTTGCAAGTTAACAGGAAGACACCACTCATGACCTCCAAGGTATTCGCTTCCCTCCCACTTTGCAAACAATTATGCATGGGCTTCGATGAAGCTTGCGGTATTCCCATCAATACACAACCATATACATTTCATATTTCCACTCGTTATTTTCGGTTTAATACACTGGCGGTATTCCACCGCGTGTACACATATGTCCAGTTTGGCGATAGCAGCTCAGCTCGGCGTCGCCTCCTGACGGCGCTGGGGAGCTATTTACAGTGGAGTCTCGGCGGCGGCTCTGCGGCCGCCCGAACGTCTCCAATGTGTCAACACACGTCCGCCTAATCACGCTGTTTATTTGCCGAGGCGACGTGTGTGGTGTTCTTTTCGGCGGCGGCGGCAGCTTGAGTGACGGCCACGCGCGGAGGTCCTCGGCCGCCCGCAGCCGCCGCCGCCGCGCGCGCGCGGACCTCGACCGTAGGTGCCGCGACCGCAAAGGTGGCAGGAGGGTAATGTCACGACTCATTTGATCAGGAATGACACGATGCAGCCTTGAGGGCGCGGAAGGATATGCCAGGCATGCAGGGAGGGTGACAGACTAGGGTGGCGATATGCGTAAGTGTGTAAGAAGTGTGTTGGACACACGAGGTATGCGGACGGTGCAGCAGGGTATCACGGAGCTGTCTCGGTAGATCCGTGTTGGTATCACGAAGCCGTTTTGGTAGAGCCGTTTTGGTATGACGGAGCCGTGTCGGTAGAGCCGTTTTGGTATGACGGAGCCGTGCTGGTAGAGCCGTGTTGGTATCACGAAGCCGTGTTGGTAGAGTCGTGTTGGTATCACGGAGCTGTGTTGGTAGAGCCGTGTTGGTATGACGGAGCCGTGTTGGTAGAGCCGTGTTGGTATGACGGAGCCGTGTTGGTAGAGCCGTGTTGGTATCACGAAGCCGTGTCGGTATAACTGTGTTGGTATGGCGGAGCCGTGTTGGTATCACAGAGCCGTTTTGGTAGAGCCGTGTTGGTATGACGGAGCCGTGTTGGTAGATCCGTGTTGGTATGACGGAGCCGTGTTGGTAGAGCCGTGTTGGTGTCACGGAGCCGTGTTGGTAGAGCCGTGTTGGTGTCAAGGAGCCGTTTTGGTAGACTGGACAGAAATGGGTCACGACAGACTGCTGCAAAAATAAAAAAAATACTCGTCATTTTAAGACATGTAACTGTTTCCAGCAGTAACATGTGCACATGCAATGTTCCCTTTGACCCTGTTTCCCCTCCCGCCGAGGGCTGATTTGTGTGCTGAAATGAATGGGACGCTTATCCGTACCACTTAGCTTATTCAGTGATACTGCCGCCACGCATACATTCACATCGTCGGATTAACTGATCTGCCGATATTCGTCCTTAAAACGCTTTTCGTGTTGCATGTGATCGACGTGTCGGGGCGTTCACTTGGAACGACGAGCAGGGATATACGCAATATGCGAGCCACTGTAGCGGATACAATGACATGTTCATTCAGCGCGGACATTTGACAAGCCCGTCATACCGTTATAGTCTGGCATAGCGGTACTTCTTGGAGCCTATTAGTTTTATGGGCCCTACATAAATGGAGCTACCCATTCATGGAGGTGACTTTCTCCGTCTCTAATGCTTTGGGGCATAATTAACCGCACAAACTCTTACCTCATGTAAGCCTCATTCTTCGAAACCAGTTGAATTCGTGTGTTGTAAAGTATCGCCAGGCGAACCAATTTTAAGAAAGAAGTATAATGTTCATTTCATATTTTATATTTGTATTAACTGTCTAATTATTTTATGAGTAACACTTAAATAAATTGTTATTTGTGAGATGATACGCATGTCAGTAAAAACGTGTTTTATTTCCTAGAAACGCCGAGCTAGTTATCAGCAATCACGCAAGTAACTTTTCCATATGATTCGCTGTCATTAGCATAAGAAGCAAACGAAAGTTCACAAAGCTTACTGATGGAAAGTTTTCAGTCTTGCACATATTCTGTAAGGTTTGCAAGCGTTTCCCCACAAAATGATGTCTCATTCGGTTGTCATTTTATGCAATGTTAATTATACACATCTTCACATATGACCGGCTCTCGAATGTCAACTACGTTAGCCAATCGGCATTACACTTCACACACACACACACACACACTGACATTGTCACACGAGCCTAATTGTCTATCACTCATCCAGATCTACATAATTCCGACAGCCGAATAAAGTCACTGAAATTCCCCGCGATTACCCCATCTTCCGAAGCAGGGCGCCGAATTCCGAAGATGATAATTTTGAGCGGCGGTGACGAGCCGACAGTCTGTGCGTATTTGCAGTGCTATAGATGTCGCCTTGTGTTTGACTGGGCTCAGTAGTGTTTGCGTAGCCGATGCGGTGTATGTAGGTGCGCGCGCGCGGCGCGCGCGCGTGTGTGTGTGTGTGTCCGTGGTGTGTGAGCGCCTGCACGTTCCCTGACGCAGCGTGGCACGTTGGCCCAGCTCGCAGCCTGGAATTCCCGACACGTCAGGCCGTACGTGCGGTAATTGTTCCTGCGCCTTTGAGTGGCAGGCTAAGCGTGCTGGTGTTTGAACAACATTGCTCATAACTGCAAGACTGTTGCTCTCCTGCACGCATAGGCTGCTCTTGGTTATGTGCAATCGTAGAAATTCTAGTTTGAATTTAGAACACCACGTCACTGATGTCTTATTCCTGTTCTAGAGGGTAGACTTATATATTATCCAACATCCGACAAATTCGAGTTCGATTTCATCCATGTGATTAGTTTTTCGGTGTTGTCATTTATCAGCGGAGAACGGTTTCACTTCCATTTAAGACATGCCATCAAAGCCTGCGACAAGCCCGACCGCGTTTAGCCAGCGTCTAGCGCTGCCATATTGAGACGGCGCTCGGGGCTACCATATAGATAACTCGTCCGGCGTGCAGCGTCTGAGGGCCGCTATTTCGGCCAGCGTCTCCATCAAACTGCGCCAAGGATGTCACGCGGGCAGTGCTGCCGTCGGGCCAGACGTCGCGTCAGCGAGAGAGATATGCCCCAGAGCCAGCCTTGCACCTGTGTCGCCGCCGCCGGAAGTCGCCCTCCTCTCCCTACATGGCGCGGCGACCAGACACATGCTGGGTGACATCGCCGCGCAGCATGGCGCAGCATGGCGCAGCATGGCGCAGCATGGCGCAGCCCGCCTGGCGACAGCCTCAGCGTGACGCATACATGCAAATGTCAGAAAAAAGATGTCCCCGCCCGCTGCGACAGCGGCGCTGAGGTGCAGCTAATGTCGGCACGGATACTAGCGCGGTGCCAAGACGCTATCAGTCAGAGAAAACACCGCCTGAACGGCTGTTCCTGGGAAAGGGATCGGCTGGTTGTAATAGGATTCAGCGTGGCAGTTCCGAGGGATCAAGTGCTTCTCGAGGACACCGTCTGGGGCATACGTTGCCGACGAGCCTGCTGTGTTGATGACGGTGAGACATGCGAGATGGTAGGCTGCCAGTCGTAAGCTTCAATGAACAGGAATGAATGAGCTACTCCATCGTTATGAGTAATGGGGAATATGCTGTAAATAAATCAGATTTATCGCTCCCTGCTTGAGTTGATCAATTGCAAGCCAGTTGGAGGAAAGTTAACTTTTACTTAACTGTGTCATTCATAACTCCAATGCCGTTGTCGTGCATTGTGTATTGTGTATTAATTAAATCGTGTACAGGTCATGACCCAGTTAC
This sequence comes from Semibalanus balanoides, assembly GCA_014673585.1. NCBI lineage: Eukaryota > Metazoa > Arthropoda > Thecostraca > Balanomorpha > Balanidae > Semibalanus > Semibalanus balanoides. The sequence goes on along the minus strand of VOPJ01005173.1, from coordinate 15,259 downwards.
AGATGAAGTTTGAAGAAAAAAATGACAAAATTAGCACGTAAAACACACAAACACATCACCAACTCAGTTACAAATAAGTATCCAGCGTCCTTGTATAGCTAATGACGCGAGTAGGTATAGTTAATTATTAGAGACAAAATGCAGTATGTATGTCGACACATAAATAGGCCAAATTGCTATATAATAATTTGTAAATTACGCTTCACTTTAATATCCTATTGGTTCTGTCAGTGTAAGAGAGGCGTATTCAGACACCGATGGCAGGAGGCAGTGATGGTGAAACAGAGGCGTCTTCAGACAACGAGCAGACAGATGCATCAAGACGCTATGCACTTGGAAGGAGAATCTAAAGTAGTGTTTTGTCTGGTGGTGGCGCGACTCAATCCATGAATGAAATTGGTGTGATTCAAATGAAAGGCAGCCGAAGTGATATTTAAATTGCCAAAAAAGATGAATGTAAAATGCAGCTTATAGGCTGTTGGTGCCGAAAGTCATTTAACAGTGTTCACTGCGGGTGCTGTCCAACAACTTGATGACGATCGAACATACTTCCGTGTCTGTGGGGATGAGCATGTGAACCCAGTTTCCACTGCACCGTAAGTGATCACTCTTACGATTGCTGATCAAATGGGCGTTAGCAAGATTTGCATACTTGGCTTATCATCAAGCCTTTTGACGTTATATGCATGACTTCAGTGCCTATTTATAATGTTCAGTAATCCTAACCATTGATTTGCAGCAAATAAATGCATGTACTTATAAAACACTAAAGGTGTCACATAACAAACCGATAACACGTCCTTCCAGAATGCTTCATTCATGATACATTTGTTATTTCAGAAAAGTTCAAAGAGCATATATGGGTAGATATTTAAGTGATAAAACTAAGCATTTGAGGAAATCACTGGCAATTTATGGTTGTGAATGATACAAGTGATTTACAGGTGTTGCCTTTAATAACTACGTTTGTGCTTAGAAAGAAGCCGTTAACACTTCAACAAGTCGTATTGTAGTCCTTTCACTTTCGTGAATATGGGTAATATATACCAAAAAATGTTCATCCGTCCATCGTTGCACTTACATTCGAACGCAGGTTTTATTGCAACCATATACAGTAGCAAAGCAAGCCGTAAATTGCTTGTATACGAACAACAATTGTGTACGTTATGGTAGGCCGCAGCTTAATTGTTGTAAACAGCACTACAGACATGTTATGAGTTATCTTGTCTCGACTGGCTGCAAACTGCAGTCGCCATAGTGTTACGAGTTTAACACGCCATTTGTAGTGATCTGCAGACACATCTTAAACTAGGTTTGGTTTGGATATAAGGCCGTGTCGGTCCGCTCTGATCATTGCCCTGATATAATGGGGTGAAGGAGAAGCCATTGAATATCACAAAGTGAAACGCCGACTGGGTAAACGTCCAATGGGCAGCCCATTGGAGCCGTAGGTACTGCAGTCAATCCAATGGCCTTCAACCGCAGAGCCAAACTGCTTCGTAGACCTCAGCCATGAAGGCAGCCGCCACTTCCGCAGGGTCGGCTCGTATAGGCCGTCACATACTGATTGGTCGGTAACCACCCGCCGCCCGGGGTTAACGTGGACGAGGAGTGGATAGAGGACCCAGGATCGAGGACCGCTGTCGGGAGGATGAAAGGGAGTTCGAGCCTTTGATGTCACGGCTGATAAGAGGTTTTTGTGTGCGTTCTGAATGTGGCCCATTTTTATCGGGTGTTATAAATGACACTGGTTCTATGTGTTTCAATCCGATGGTTTGTATTTGATTTACCGGTTCTATAATGATCTAACACAAGCCAGGCATGTCTTGCCTTATTGGGACTGATAACAAGAAAGCGACACCTCTAACAGATACCTCCTATAAAGGTGCACCTCACAGGAGTCACGTGACTTACTTTCTCAGCGGGAGGCCCACCACACTGTCGCCAAGGCTGTGCCACGTGGTCGGGTGAGGACAGAGGGATACGTGTCAGTGGACGGCCCTGACAGCCACCTAGCGAGGTGTCTCAATGGGCTATCGATGGTGTATCGAATGCCATATTCATATAGTGGCACCGGACCGCTATGGGCCAGGAACGTCTAAGCCAACAGCGACTGGACTTGTCTCCTGCTCTCTCTATTTGTGTGAGCATTCACGCTGGTTATTATATGGCTCTCCTTGTAACGCTAATGACACATGAATCCGTTTCAGAACTGTGTAATTAAATTGTATCTTAATTCACCAGCCTGCCAGCACCCATCCGTTGTCACATCCGTTGTCTGCTGATCAATTGATTTGTGTTTTCCAGTCCTGTTCCTGAGCACTCCCAGCCTCCATTTGCAATCGGGTGTTGTGCCCTCGGCAAAGAATTCTGTCCGCGTGACTGTTGTGCCCTCGGCGAAGAGTTCTGTCCGCGTGACTGTTGTGCCCTCGGCAAAGAGTTCTGTCCGCGTGACTGATGTGCCCTCGGCGAAGAGTTCTGTCCGCGTGACTGTTGTGCCCTCGGCGAAGACTTCTCTCAGCATGACTGTTGTGCCCTCGGTGAAGAGTTCTCTCAGCGTGACTGTTGTGCCCTCGGCGAAGACTTCTCTCAGCATGACTGTTGTGCCCTCGGTGAAGAGTTCGGTCCACGTGGCTGTTGTGCCCTCGGCGAAGAGATCTGTCCACGTGACTGTTGTGCCCTCGGCGAAGGGTTCGTTGGCTCGGGACCAGGAGAGCGCTCTGCAGTCGGCTGGTCACTCTGACCCGTCCACAGGTGACCGTCCGTTCGAGAGCGCCACTCCACGCCATACACGCCCCCTGCGAAAACACAGCTTCCTCTGCCAGGACGCCGCAGTCGTCAACAAAGTCATCGCCGGCTGTTGACGGACGCCTCTGAGTGGCTTCAGAGGCGCCTGCCGCGACACGGAGGCCGACGGGAGGGGGGGGGGCGGCAGCAGACAGCAGGACATGCTAGCCGGCCGGCCGGGCGGATAGGGGTCGAGGAGGCAGGTCAGCCGGGTGAAGGGACTATAGACTGTCGTCACTAATCGGAGGGCGATAGGTCTCCAGTCGCTGATCGGAGGGCGATAGACCTCCAGTGGTCGAAGGGCGATAGACCTCCAGTGGTCGGAGCCGCACTGACGTGATGGTGTTACAGATAATCAGGCTCGCGCCCGCCATCTGGCGAGAGCTCCCGCAGCTCACTAGGGGGCGCTTCGCCAGCAAGCTATGCGCACTGCGCAGTCGAGCGTAAGGGGTGGAATGGGACAAGGCATGGACGAAGCATGAATCACTGTCCCTCGCTCAAACGCACGCAATCAGTCTGCTTTGACGGCTATCTGAAAAGGTGGTGGCCGGTGTACTTCAGTCAAAATCACACCGCACAATGGTGATCCCATTCCTCCCCTCTTCATTGCGGCCCTGTCTGGCAGTTCAATGGGATCCCCATACCGACTACCGGCCGCAGGGGGCGGTGGCAATGCGGTGGAGTCACTAGCCACTTCAGCTGTCTCCCACACCGACCGGTGTCGTGTCAGTCGCCCCGGGAGCCGGCAGCAATTGCTGTGGACAGAATGCACCGACGCGTCGCGCCCCGCCCACTCCGCAGATAAGAGGCACTTTCCGGCGGCTTGCCTGTGGCTTTCCGTCGGCTTTCCGGTGAGCTTCCGGTGCGAATGTCATGCAAATGGGCGGGAGGGGGAGTGGGGTGTGGAGGGCGCGGGATGTGTCGACAGACACCGAGGAGTGGTGAACCGGGACTTGTTGACGCCCCGTGGTGAGGAAGCGGGATAAATACCACTGGCAGTCGGCACCTTCAGGCAGAGAGAGAGAGAAGGGGAGAGGGATGTATGAGAGGGAGAGAGAGAGAAAGGGGAGGAAAGGAAGGTGAGAAGAGATAGAGATTCCTCTCAGCTCGTTATTTATTTTGCGGTTCGCTGTCATGCGATTTCCCGGTTGCAGTCTTCAGCTGGCTCTTCACTTAAATATTTTGATGAGAACAAACATTCCATGTTGTCTGGGTTCTTTTCGCTCATTCGGAATTCAGTGCGCTGTTAAATAGTTGAAGAGCATAAGAACAAAAGAGCTGAACAATAAGCGGCTTGCACTGCTCAAAAAGTTATTTTGCTCATTGGATGAATCTCGTCATGTAACCCAAACCGCTAGTTTCCTGACGTCATTACTTGGTTTTTGGTTAGCGGTAATGCTTACGTGATTTATTACTTGTTAAAACGACCATAAATTCACAAGGAGTGCAGTACATTGCGAGCGTGGCTGCTTCACTATAAATATATTTGGATGAGAACAATAAAGCGATTCCATCGTAATGTGCTGAGTTTGGCTTTTCGGCTTCATTCGGAGAATTCAGTGACGCTAGTATATAAGATGAGTGAAGAGTGCATAAGATGACAAAGAAGAGAGGGGTTAGAGGAGAAGGTGTGAAGAGATAGAGAAAGCTTATGGCCAAAGGTAAGGAGTGAACGACAGTTAACGAAGCGGCTTGTCACTGCTAAGAAGATAGGTGTTGAGCTTGGAATGAAATCTCGGTCATGTAACCCGAACCCGCAGTTTCCTGACGTCTATACTTGGTTGGTGTCTAGCTGGTAAAGATGGCTACGCATGATAAGTATTATTGTATTGAAGAGACGACATAAATTCACCAGACAGGGGTGTCGGAAAGATAATCCGAGATGAAGACATCTAGAGAAACGCATGGTCTTCCACGGTAAGCTCGTTTTTACCTGTGACAGCGGAGCTCAATGCAGACCTTGAATTTGTTTCAGATAAATGGAGATGACCTTAAGTTGTCGTATGGTTTTTCGTTTTACAGTCGGGAAATGTTTGAACAGTGATGTAAGAAGCGCAAAGGCATCTGCTACATTGCTTTACACATGGTGAAAGACCAGTGCAACTGATTCGTAGCGAATCTACCGTATGCGGCGCGTGCAAGTCGCATGATCAACGTGTAGATGATAAGAGTTGTGTATAGTGCACTCAATGGGTTTTTCTTTCAAAGAAGTTATTTGTCGGAACAAGTGATAAATAGTTAGTGGAGATGTGCCATCTCACATGGGGAATGGACAATGCTATTCAAGTGTATATTAACAAAGTGATGATTCAGTCATATTTGAAGTGATGTATGAGCGTTCTTAGCGTACTGGAAGTACTTATGGTATGGTATGCTCCCAAGTGTGATACTCTCTTTAATTGCTTGTGTAAATCGAAGAATGCAAGTGAATCAGTCTTAGCTGGTTGATAACGTAAGACAGGACTTGACACGCTGTGTTTGGAATATTAGGGAGGAGGGACGTTCTGGTCATCTTTGGTTCGTAAATTGACCGTTGCGGGCACCACGTGTTTGCAGATTGTGATTGATAGCTTTCCTATCACTGTTACCATACAGAGATTAAGTAGCTTACGATAACGTTTTGTAGGAGTCAGTGGAGATGAGATTATCGGTCAGTTGGTCATACGTGCCGCAGAAGGCCAGGATATATGTCTGCGACGACTCATTGACAGACTTGCCCTCAAATATACGGGGCAGCGTTTCGTTCACACTGTATAGGGGGCACATCTGTCATTTGATGGGGCACTCCTGTGATCGACAGATGGAACGGTGCGATTTGGTCGCGTGAAGCCGGCCTGCAGGTCTCGTAAGGTAGAAGAGGGTAGTTCAATGGCTGCCACATCGAATAGAGTAGTAGAAAATGACCGGGCTATATCTGATGGCCACGAAAGCACTGCATTTTTGCGTTTCGATGGTTAATATACATGACGATGATACAGACGTCCCTGGGTACGCCTATGATTTTCATTTTGAAACTTTTTACCCTTTTCATAAATTAAAGCCAGTGACATTAGAAGCTCGATGAAAAACAACGAGCAGTTTTGCATAACAATAATCGGTCGAAGTTACGAGATAGTACAATGACCTTTCAAAAACATCCAGATATTATTCCAAATATAGTTGCCCCCTGGGTGGCCCCCCCGTTTTAAAAACCAGAAAGAGCAGAATAAGTTGGGGTAGCAGAAAGAGAAAGATTTGATTGTCCCGAGCGAAGAGTCTGAATCGTGTTATCCCATGAATCAGAGATGTACGCGTAGCGGTAATGCTCCGAGATCTGGGTGGCAGGAATCGTCCGCCCGCATGGTCACGATATTCTGGAGCGCATGCTGCTGAACAGTGTGCATCGGCACCACTCCGATTCGTTTTACGCTGTAGTGAGTGATGTGCAATATCTGTCAAACCATACGGGCGAATTCATCTTTTATGGTCGTTTATAAGCGATACGACTAGGAATCATGGAAAGCGATGGATTTCAGTGACAGGACCTGTGAGCCGCCGATGATGAAGGGAGTGAGCTGTCAGAACCTCCACTACGGAAAGACACAGGCTCAGTAACACTTCCTGGTTCTCACGATCTTTTTTACTGAAAACCTTGGGGAGAATGGGGCAGGAATAACGCTCAGCACAATGTTCTCGACATTTCTTATAGGCCCATAGACAGCATTTCAAAGACACTATACAATATCTTAATGGGCCACAAAACCTAAGAATTTAAGTTCACTTATAAAAAGGTTTTGGATTTTCTGTGACAAAATCAACTACTTTTTCCCGCAATTTGGAACAAAGTCTGGTCGCAGGCATTTCTGTGCTTTGATGGCTTCACCGGGCCAGTGCAAGCGCAAAAGGAACATTATGTTTTTACGAAACAACAATATACCTGCGTGGGATAGTCACGAGGAAACCCGCTGACAGAATGGTGGCCCCGCTGATCAGATACGTGGCCCACGTCTGCCCCTACAGCTCCAGCTCTAGCACGTGCACGAATAAAATGGCAGCAAGTGCGACATCGCTCACATATAGTAGGTCACGGTCGGTGAATTATACGTAATAGCGGTATAGACTATCTGAGAATGACCGGCGACAATTGTGCGATAGTGTTCGCATACTGCCGTATAATGCCGTGCTGGGATTTCAGCGTTGTTATACACAATTTAGACATGTGAGAGAATTAATATCAGAGGAACGTTTGAATCTACCGTAGTCAATATACAGATAATTAAGCAGAATCAGTAGCACGAGAGGAATTTCATGTGATAACGACAGAATACGTTATCGTCGATGTGCAGAAAGAAGTATGTTTTATGTAGAGAGATGATGGTCTGATACGCGCGAATCAAAGTATGAACACACGATTGCGCGTAGCGAAAGTATTATAACAGCGTATTATGGCTAAATCTATTGCTGTTGCACGCACACAAAAAATGCAACTAGCGAGAGCCTGGTGTAAAACGTGCGCAATCTATAGCTATATAGTCCAACGTTACATGATCTCCAACATAATGTAGATGTTACCGCTATGCGCAGAGCGGTCGAAGTAAGAAATAACAATGTAATTTTTGCTACCAGCATCAAGCAGTTCGCTAGTACAGTGTCTGCACAACTGGTCACAGTAGAGGTTGAGCAATCGACTTTTAAACTATCCTGTATACCCAATGAAAAAGATACAAATATACAGCAATAGTCAGATCTATCCACCGGTAATGTAAGAAACTCTAGCTATTACATAGAGTTGGTAACGTAGCAATCAGTGTTTCAAATCAAGATTTGTGTATTAAATTGACTTTATTGTCGTTTCTCCAAATAGGCAAATCATGCTTAAAACCCACGCCAATCGGACGGGGGTCATAGAGGCACGACATCGCCCCATACCACGATGTTGTCATCGCGATGAGGCGTCAGATAAATGGTCTGAGTTAATAATCTTGACTATCCGAATCTGTCACCAGATAATGCTGAAAGCTGACAATCTCTTCGATGTGCAGGCTGCTCACACAATTTAATGACTATTGTGAGATAGTGGGAAATTTTGTAGATGCTGACCGTTTTATTGATGCTCCATCTCGTGATTTCGGCGTAAACACTATATACGCACAATTTCAAAAATCATAGAAAGAGTTGTTATGCAAATTTCAAATATATAACGTCAATAGAACAAAAATGAAATTTTCTCAGCTTAGCAATTTTTTCAATTTTGGGTTAAAAAAGGCTTTTTGGAAGAAAAAATCCCACAAAAGCAAATTGTTTAAAGATATTCAAAAACTCAGAATTTTTATGGGAAAACCAAGTATGGACGGTACCCATTCAAATTTCAAAACAATATTTTTTCTGACTCATGGTTCCCTAAGTATGATTAACTCCTGACGTCATTTTTTAAGTTTCACTTTTGGGTTTTAGTGACCATACAGACAAAAACATGCCACCGTTGTATTTCTGATGTTTCGAATCATGCCTCTTTATGTAGATGATTAATTTCACGTTTTGACCTTATTTAGCTTGTTATTGACCTTATACGGTGTTGGTTGAGAAAATGCCTGCTACTATCGAGTTATACTAGAACATAGACCATAAAACATGTGTTGCATGACTTTTGTAGACATATTGCCAACAGTGACCGATTTTTGACCTGATCTTGACCTTGATCTTTGCTTGCAGTTGTATTTGTACTTGGTGAGGACGATGCATTATACCTTTGAGAGCAATTTGTGCGATAATAGTCCTAATCTAAGGCTAAGGATGGAAAGTATGGCCCAAAAACTCAAATATCTAAATTTTTACCCTTGACCTGACCTGACCTGACTTGTGACATAATTTTGAAAATGTCACGTACGGGTTAAATGCGTCTTGTTGAGAAATTTAGATTGCTGCCTTGCACGTCTCCCTACGGTTATTGGTCCCGAAGATAACGAGGGGCAGCATCTGCCCCTCCAGCTGTTCGGCTGAATTACACCCCAGCGGGGCGCGGGTCCGCTGATTAAATATACTGTTCAGATATCGACACATTATTGTTATTATTTTACGGAAACTAATGACCTGTCAAATTGTGCTACTGATGAACTTGTTCGGCTGCCCAGAAATCGGCATGGATGGCGCCATCGCCGATCATTAATCACTAGCCTAATTAAGCCACCGCGTCCTACCACATCGCTGCCTTCGGAGGAGGTCCTGCTGGCGTGTCTCTGGCGGCGGTCGGAGAGACGGTGTAATGAGACGGCAGTGCGCCGGCGTCTGAATGTTTATCTGTTGGCAGCCTGCCGCCCACAGGCCACCCTCAATGTTGATTAACGGCCCACTATACCTGCTGAACGCCACTGATCCTCACATGGTGAGAGGCACCGCAATGGCCACGCCAGAGGACGTGTGTCAGACTCAGACTGTCAGACTGGGTAGTCCGATATCGGAAGACAAACAGAAACTCGAGGAGACAATAGGGTATACAAGTGTCTGGTAGCTGGCCGTATGGCGATGGCTTTTTAGATTTTGCAGGTGTACCCCCAGGACCTTGGGTATCAGTATTCCTAAGTATTCACGAATACAGGATGCCACGTGATAGCAATATATTTGTGATTTTATTCGCAGAAATATTTGTGCGAACTTGCTATATTTGTGTGGACGTAATGGACTTGCTCATATTTGTGTGGGCGTAATGGACTTGCTGATGGCTAATCAGTAGTTTTCGGAAGTCTGCCACAGATTGAGTGATATGGTTTCCGATAAAATGTCGCATTCTTCATGCAGTTATCGCTGGCCCCAGACACTGAGACAGGATGTTATAGTGGCCGGAGCAATAATGCGGTGTGGGTGGCTCATGAATTGGCGAGCTGATGTCATTTAAAGTGCATTGCACTGCGGACCCGGCTATGCAGCGTATAGATACTGACTGTCACACCACCTTTATCACCTTCATCTTCTCAGTGCTGAGGCCGTTGCCGTTGAGTGATTTCATCTATGCAATCAGCTCGGAAGTGATGCGGCACCAACGCCTACGACTGCGTACAACCCCTCCTCTATCTAGACGACCAGACGTAGGTGAGCTTTCTGCCCCTCCCAGCCAGGTGACCTATACCCCTTCCTGCCGCGTTGTGACAGACAGATTCATCGCCCGTCTACCCTCAATCGGCCGACTGGAAGACAGCCAGCGTCCAGCGGTGATCGGTGACGGCGGTGATCCAGCGGTGATCGGTGACGTGTATGTATGTGCGCTGACACTGAGATCGATGACTAGGGAAACACACGGTGATCACCCGTTGGCGAGTGGCCTCCAGATCGGTCGCTCATCTTCTCGCCGACTCAGACTGAGAAAGAGCTGCACCGGAGCGCGGTTCAACCAGCGTGTGTCGCGTATGCTGCGCTGGGCGATAGTCGTCGGAGAAGTAGCTTCTCACCGTGGTGACGCGTCTGACCAGACACTGGGGAATGTTGGGGCAGTGAATTAATCAGCTGAAGGGAGTGGTACCGACCGGCCTTTTGAAGATCATAAAAATGAAGAGACAATCGAAAAGCAACCGGTGCCGATGAGTATCAAATTGCTAGTAAAAGCTGGTGCATGTTTGGTGAGGTTCACTGAACTGTTACGTCAGATTCCAGCTCAATGTCCACAAATTATTGTACAACAAGATGGTTGTGATTCGGGTTATGAAACGAACATGCAAATTAGCTTAAGATAAACTATGCATATCATTATGATGTAAAAGACTGAACAGAATGTGGTTTTACGTAACGGGTGAATGTGTTTCTTTTCACATTTAATTATATACTTTTGTCAGTTTAAGATAATCAGGACTGTGAATGCGTTTGCATCATGCATGTGACCTAATATGTTTTGCTATACAGCGGTGGTTAATAATTAATGTTTCGTGACTATGCGTAGCATACAGGTATGCATTGAATGGCACGTATGTCAACAACTGTGATGATTCCGCTAGGTCCTAAACAATATATGTTGATCACACCCGAACTCTGCCGGTGCTCAGCCCGTACCACTTCGCCAGACCATCTTCCAGCTCTCTGACTAATTGTGACAAGCAAACTGATAAGCATGTCCTCAAATCGTAAATTGTCATGGTGACCGTGAACTACAAGCTTGAAGCTCCATGCAACGTCGTTTAGCTTATGTGAGCGACAAGAGCATATAGTATTTCACTTGCACCAGATTGTGCGAAACGAAACACTTTCAGATATATGTAGATTGCACCAATCTGTTGTAACTGGGGCGTGAGATGAAAAGGGATACGGTAGGTATAACAATACAAGTTTTCACATATAGAAAACTATGGCCAAGCAATTTTTTTTCAGTTTCATATAAATTAGGCAAGAATGCACAATTTCCTTACGACAATCCCAATATGACATTGCACATGAAATTGCATGCATTGCACCTGACACGTTACATAGTAATAATGTCAGCTCGCTCTTATAAATCACGTGTTACTAGCTTAAGGCTGCCCCACACTGAGCCTCGCATGCGAGTGCGAGTCTGCGGGGTGGCAGATATTTTACTCACTTTGAGGCAGTTGGGTCGGGGTGGTGGGTGTCTAGAGTGTCGGAAAGGTTGTAGACGGGCACGCCAGATGGTGATATGTGCCAATGTTGTCAATTTAATTCTTTAATTTTCCATAAGCGCTCGCGGGAAAAAAAACACACAGCCTCACATGCGAGGTTGCGTGGTTTTCATCCCACGAGCGTTTCTGAAAAATCAAAGAATCAAATTGACAATATTGACACATATACGCATCCCAAGTCGTGACGTCATTTGACATAATCAGCTGACGGCTGGGCGTAAACAACTGACTGCGTTAACTAGTGTTAAAAGCGCCATAGGGACACAACAAAAAGACGTTCTTTTCGTTAATGAAGTTGAATCTAGCATTGAAAGGCCGCGGATGGATCAGGACTAATTTTTATCATTTTTTTATAACTTTTAAAACTAGTTTAAAGCTAAACGGGCTGCTTCGTAATTTCGTGTTAGAGTGATTCTCATACGTCATAATTCTTCAGTAACTTTCCTTGGATAGCATAAAATAGAGACGGCTTTTGCCTTTGTCTATTTGATTTAGTTATTTTAAATAAAAAATACAGGACAAAACATCTATATATGGTTGAACAAATCAACAGTGATTAAGTAATATGACGGTCATTGAAGACTAGTAACGGCTGAAAAACTCAACCGCTATGTAAGGAATGTTTTGTCACAAGTGCCGCAGGAACGAACGATGACATATCTCTTTGCTCTAAATTAATCCCTAATCTTACATTAAGTGGACCCTTTTATTTTTTCAAAAAATTAAAGCAATATCCTCTTTCACGTGATCGCTATCTTGAGGAACAACTTACGGGTATTGCATTAACATTACGTCGTCAGTTGTTTACGCCCATGACGTAGGACTTGGGATGCGTATTACCATTTGGCGTGCCAGTCAGCAACCTTTCCGACACTCAAGACACCCACCACCCCGACCTAACTGCCTCAAAGTGAGTACAATATCTGTCACCCCGCAGACTCGCACTCGCATGCGAGGCTCAGTGTGGGGCAGCCCTTATGGTTACAATCACGAAAACGTTTTATGCGTGTACCAGGGAACTAACGTCTAACTATGATGAGACGGACCAGCATGATATCAAACTTCAGCGTGGTCGCGCATTTTAGTAAGTTTGTAGTCCCATCAGACCAATAATGGCAAGGTGTTGATAACTGTTTCGCGTTTCACAGCGCACTTTGCGTGCTAGTGACCCAGCATGACCTCGATCGGTCACCACATGTGACCGCCACGGAGAGAAGACTGTCCAGCTCTGCAGGGAACTATCAACACGTCACAACCTATTGCTGTGCTTTGCATTGTATCACATTCCACAACATGGCATTCTTAACTAGTTCTAGAATAATCTGAATTAATTTTCGATTAGTTATTATCCGTTTTCACGAAGGATTGATTTGTACCCGGTATTACCCCGGTATACCCGGTGTAGTACCCGGTAGTTACCCGTAATATTTCGTGCGTTTTTGGTAATTGAGTCTAGGAACACGGCTTTTCCCAGATATTTTTGTCATCAAATGAAACTTTATGAATTCAATGTACAATTGTCTGCTCTTACAATGCGAATTTTCCCGTTAGTTTTCTTTGTATAATCAAATTCATAAACACATATTACCGGGTACTATCGGATACTATCGGCCCGGTTGTACCCGGTAGTACCAATATGTGTTTATAAACTTGATTATACAAAGAAAACTAACGGGAAATTTCGCATTGCAAGAGCAAATAATTGTATATGAACTCATAAATTGTATATGGATACTAAAATTATCTGGAAAAAGCTGTGTTCCTTGACTCAATTACCCAAAACGCACGAAACATTACCGGGTACTACCAGGTACAAATAAATCCTTCGTGAAAACGGCTATTGCATGCCTTCTTCTTGAGTCCCGGACATCCGCTTTGTCATTTTTAGCTGATGACGTGGTGCGAACAATCGATTAGGCGTCACGGGTCCCATCCGGTCGGTCATGAGACGCGCTATCGGGTGTCGGGTGCAACACATCCCCCACTGCACCACCCACGCTCAGCTGTCGAGGCGCTCCTCGCCGCACACTGCACGTCCTGTGCACTGTGAGACTGCATTGTCTGGTCACCGCGCCGTGTGCACTGGGACGCTCCTGGGCCACCGGCGGATGTGTGGTGGTTCCTGTGTAGCTTTGCTGGGGAAGTACGTCCGCAGCGGGCTGATCGGTATGTACAAACGTCCGGCGTGACGTGACGTGACGTAGCGAGACGTGACGCAGAGTCTGCAGGGGAGAAGTGTGATGTGCTGGAAGTCGCACTGTGACGCGCGCTGGGGTGGGAATCGGGCGCGGAGTGACACCGGTCTAGAACGGCAGTCTTGCGCACGAGTGCTGAGGTTGAGGCAGTTCGAGGGTGGGTGAGCTGATTTGAAGGCGCGTGGCTGCTGCATTTGTGGTTTGGAAGAAGTCAGCACATCGCAGCACCTCTGACGGAGTCGTATGTTGCACTTTCGAGGTGAGCCGCTCTAGAAGGCGTTCCGCATACGCCCAGTAAGCTGCTAGTGTACGGACAGCAATGTCAAACGTCGAGCACCGAAGCCAGGACGGCTAAGTCTAGTAGGATGGCAATGTTTTGCGTCCTTGGAATAACTAGCACGAGCTGCTTACAAATCAAACAGCTATGACACCATGACAGTGATGCAGTTTGCTAAGGCATCTGTAAATATTCGTATTGAACCATTATCTGATAATTCAATTCATAACTTTCCAGTTGTGAACATGACACGTGTTTTAAACGCCAGTCAGACATTCCACGTCCATCCACCCGGGACCAACTATACCGCGTCACCGCATGGCTTCAGATCAGTATGACAGTGATGATCGTGGGGGGCTATCGCTGTGTCGAGACAACAACGCGGCGCTAAGTTTCATGCTGCCTATTTTGACCGGATATCTGGCTCGAGGGTCGTGTACATACCGGTGATAGCCACGAGCCAGGCAGTTCTTTACATACCCACCCGACCGCGTCGCTTATCTGTCTGGAGGTACTTAATGTGACAGCCCAAAACAGTGCGTTAGAGGTAGCAGTTGCCGCTGTCGCTCCCCCGCTGACAACCCCCGGAGAGCAGTACCGGACACCATGTGGAGCGCCACCGCCAGCGGTCTCGTCTGCTTTCGCCTCCTGTCAATCAATGTCGCAGAGCGGCAAGAATCCCGCGAAGGTGACATGTGACGATTGTCGCCTCGTTAGTGCCTGACGTATGCGTCGTCACGGCGGTGGCGGAGGCAGACGAGGTGCTCCGCAGCTCCGTCTAGACATCACTGAGCGGTGTGATCGTGTGACCGGGGTCACGCGCGCCGCCCGACTAGTGGAAGGTGTCGTCAGGGCTCCACAGGTGAGCGGTGTGATCAGGGTCCCGCACGCCGCTCGACTGGGTGAAGATGTCAAGGGCTCCACAGGTGACCGGTTGGCCGGTGTCCTTGCCGACCGCTTCTCGTGGTTTTCTTGTGGTCGGTGACCGTTTCTATGGCACGGCCGATGACTACCATAGCTGGTTGTGACTGTGCTGACAGGGTGACCACCGTGGCACACCGCCAACCCTCCGTCGTCTACCGTCCACTGTTCGCCGCACTCCGCCACGCCGTCCGCTGAGGTGTCAGAGACGCGTGGGCACGCACCTGGGGTCTCCTCCCTCACCCGCACTGCATTGGCACCCTGTGACCCTGCGGCTCCGCGGGGCACGGCGCAGTGCACGGCGCAGCACGGCGCAGCACGGCTCAGCACAGCGCAGCAAGGAGCGGATGAGTCAGCCGATCTGGCTGAATGCCGGCGCTGAATGAACGGGCGATGACGGGTTGTTGTGGTGGAGCGGCGGGGCGCCTCGCCGAGTCATTCGGTACGTTGGCGGTGGGATGAGTGTCGGTGTGACACCTCGG